>VWYH01001182.1:193340-433930 GCA_013399365.1 Pampusana beccarii | reverse complement strand
ACTGGAACAGGCTGCCCAAGGAGGTTGTGGAGTCTCCTTCTCTGGAGACATTCAAAACCTGCCTGGACACCTTCCTGTGTAACTTCATCTAGGTGTTCCTGCTCTGGAGAGCTGGTTGGACTAGATGATCTTTTGAGATCCCTTCCAATCCCTAACATTCTGTGATTCTATGATTCTGTGGTGTTTCCATTGTTATCCCTAGCCCAGCTTAAAAACATGGCAATATGACATAATGTGTTCAAAAGACAGAGGAATACATAATAAAAGATGTAGGCACAAGAAAACATATTAGGTTAGGTAACATGCCCCCAGCATTGATTATTCCATGATTTCAAAAAGCATTTGAAATTCTGTGCTTAAACTTAAACTATGTGTTTAATAAAGCCTGTCCCTATGCTCAACATGTAAGTTTGTGCTCAACTTGAAAGCTATGGTCAAGTTGTGGTGAATAGAAAAGGTGCATCCAAATTGATCAGCATGAAGCAAATACGGGCTGATACAAAGTGCACTGGTACCCAAGGAAGTGTATTGGACCCTTAGAGCATTTGCTGAAATGAGGTCATTCATTTTTTCATTCCACAGTGCTCTAATGTACCCATAGCGTAGATGGGGCAGTGTTCAGGTGAAAGCAATACAGGGGATGCAATCTCTGCCCTACCTTACCTTAGATTTTGCACAGGGATTGGAAAAAGTTTTTAAGTACATTCCAGCAGGTACATGTAATTTCCCCCCTTTATTGGGCTATAGTATATAGAGCTTTGTTTCTCTCTAGGTTCTTTGCATTTCAGGAGACTGTCTCCAGGCACTCCTAATCACTACCACAAACAAGCTCCTCACATGGAGTTCAGGGAGAAATTTCAAGAGCATCTTTGGGGCTCATGAAAGGGACTGAATAATCAGGAGACAGAAGGAGGGTGTAGGAAGAACAAGTTAGTTAAAAATTTCTACATTTTTTATTGATAGAATCTGTATATACAAGTATAGAAGGATTCAATTTCAGCTGTGAAGGATGTTATTTCAGTTATTCAGCACGTAACAGAGTTGCCATGAGTGCAAGGAAGAGTACAGTTCTCAGTCTTTCCAATACCCTTTCATTTTAGAAACTGGTGGAAATTGATTCCTACTAGATACTGGTATGAGGGGAATGTGAATGTGAAGAGGTTTTAAAACAGACTTTTGAATATGCACATACCTTGTTGCCAGGTATGGGGAGAACAACAGGCGATTCAGGGGTTCAGAGCTGTGGTGTAGATGCCATTTTTTGAACCAGAGTACAAGGAGTTAAACAGCAGTGCTAAACTTAGAGTAGTTTTCACTTTGGAATGTTGCAAATCTTCATGTTTCTCTCAAGGTCTTGCACACACAGACATATACAAGATGCACAGACTGATACAAAGCTGTGCAGCTGGGCTATGGCTTGGCAGCCTCAGGAATGGGTTTGTATGCTATTTTGCATTTCTGTTCAGATAAGTTGTCTTAAAGCTTTATGTATTCCTGAAAAGCTACAGAAAAAGGGACAGTGTTATTTTCCATAGGCTCCATGGTTCTATGGCAGAAGCAACTATGCAGTCTGTCTAGCGTGGAGAGAACTCTGTCATGAGTGGGGAGAAAAGGGGCAAAGCTCATTTGGGAAAATGTCATAGAAATAGGCTGCTCCTATAATAAGCTGCTTGTATAATTTTCTGTCGTTGGCCAGTGATAGGGGGATGTTCAACCAAAAGTGACTTAGTGCAGTGTTTGATCAAATGTAGTAATCTTGGCCCAGGAAATTCATTCAGATGTTAATAAAAATGGAAAATTGTGCAATGATGGCATTTGCAGGATATTAGGGAGGCTTTGTCTTCCTTCCTGCGGTTTACCCTCCATTGCTGAGGCCCAAATGACAGCGTGGATAGCATATTGGGCTGTGGATATATATGTGGCTGTTATCTCAGGACCTGGCTTTATATACCTTGTGCAATGGTAGAAGGAAAATTAATACAGAAGCAAAAACCTGATGAAAGCCATTGTAACAATAGCCATTCTTTGTGAAATGCTGCGTCCTAAAACGATTTTCACAAAATGTTTACAATTGTGTACCTCTGTGTCTAAGTCAGAGATGTTTTTGTCTGCTGTATGATTTCATCAGATCCTACAGCTTGAAATGCCACAGGGCACCCTGTGCCCTAGCACAGAAAACCTGATGGATTCTCAGAAGAGGGGGACTGTACAAGACCTCTCCCACCCACAAAGAAACCCCAGAACCAAACCCCTCCATCTTCTGGAGTTCCTGAGGTTTCTTCTTTGATTTCACCTCTGGGAAGGAAAAAAAAAAAAAAAAACAGTGCAGCTGAAAACTACATTGAAAAGAGAGAGGGGAGGAGTAAACATACTCCTAAAATGTTTTGAAGGATGGAAATTACCTGCTTTTTTGAGCTGTGTGCAATAAGTTCAGTCTGGGCAACAGTTATTCAAATTACCTCTTCCTTTTATCTAGCGTGGAAAACACTGTCACACTCTTGACTAATGTTACCTTTTTGTGTGTAATGCAATATCAGATGCTTGATTAGGCCAATAATTATTCACACATTGGTGTGAACTTTTTGAAGTATAGTGGTAACTTGTTACATGTCTAATTGTTACCACTGATAATTAGCAACCTTTTTTTTTAATGTGTATCACTAGTCCTGTAGAAAAAAAATAACATTTACAATACTGAATGGTGAAATTCTGTGGTATTCACAACTCCTCACACAACCTGAGTTGAGATTGAAGACTTAAACTCACTCAGGTAGAAGTTCGAATGTACTGTAGTCTTGGATACTCATTTGTACCCTACATTTCTAAGAAGACGCTATTTTGATTTTCCTGCTAATTTAATGCCTTCTGTTATCTCTGCAATGGGAAAATTGAATGTTTTATGTCATTGTTATGAAAACCTGTAAGTCTCCTTTGACACAACTAATCCTGTGTGCAATCCTCACTTTTTTTTTTTCCCTTTGGAAATTCAAATAGCAAGCATTAGATTACACAGCTGAAATTCTCTGTGAGGAAGTTTATTTTTAAAGGTCCAAGTCTGATGCATATTTTCCATTTCACTTAGAAATGTGAATGACAAAATACTTTGGCAAACTTGAAGACAAAATGCTCATTCCTGCTAAAGGCTTTGGAACTTATTTAGCCTGACATATTATTTTTATTACTATGAGTGACTGTGTTGTATGTAGTTTTGTTTTGTTTTTAACATAAACTTTCTGAGGATAATTTTGATTTTAATTTAAGAAAACCCCACAACTACAAATGCTTTCAAATAAAAATATTTTGATTAGACTGCTTCACCTTGGTCCTTAGTAAAAGATGTAAAATAACTGTTTGACATACACCATTCTCTTCCCTGAGCTTAATTTCCCATTCAGGTTGTACTTTCATATCATCTTCCTTTTCATCAGAAAGAGAATCTATAGCATAACAAAAAATGAGAATCCAACTAAAGAGGTCCCAATGTTTGAAGCTACCTAGATTTGAGAAAAAGTTTGAGCCCTTCGAAAAACACTAATTATAAATTTTGGATCAAGTTTCAAACTTGCATTGCTGATTTGAATGAAATTCAAATGACTTTAGAGGTGGCATCTAGATATAGTTCTTCCCTAAACAAGTTGCAAAGCAGATGAAAAGAAATAAACCAAAAGAGAATGATCAAGAAGAGCAATTAAATCTAAATAGTTCCCTGCTGTATTAGAGTGGCAATAACCTTTTGTTTCCTTGATTTACTGCTTTGTATGTTGGGAATATCATGGCTCTTTCTGATGTTTACACAGCACTTAAGAGATAATTAGGATTGTCTACATGCTAAGTATTTCAGCAATACGTGGTAGTTTAATGGCAATACTCAGGCCTGCATATCAAAGCAGTGTAAGACCACCATTTTTGGGTACTTCATCTGGGATGAGAAAGGATGCTTTCTTCAGTTTTCCATAAGCCGTTTCCTGTCCTCTGTTTGGAATGTATGAACTTAGGAGAGCTGGTACCTGTGGCCATACTGTAATGGAGGTTTTTGGTGTAAAGATATTCTCGCGGGAGATGGCTTTCTTTCTGTAACAACTAAAACAGGTCTTGATGGTCAGTGAATTCTGTCCATTAGGAGGATTGTCAGTATCCCCAGTAAAGACTGGGCTGAAAAAGAAAGTTGTTGAGACTGCTGCTCCTTTGATCTTCGATTGAATAGATTGTCCAATAACACTAAAATCATGTTTCTAAATATAACAGGGTTTGAATACTAAATACTGTATGTAATAATTGGGCCTTAGGTTTGGGTTTTGTTTGTTTGGGGTTTTTTTTGTTTTGTTGGTTTGGTTTGGTTTGTTTGGTTGGTTTTGGTTTTGGTTGTTTGGTTGTTTGTTTTTTGCGAAAGTGTGATACAGAAAGAAGAGATAATAGAACCTTCCTCTTTCAGCTTGCCCGTTCTCTGGCCAACTGAGTCCTCCAGAAGGCATTGTGCATTAGGAGATCATTGTCTATGCAAACTGGTCTGGAAGCACATAGCCCCATCACCATGCTGAGCTCAAGATAATATATGCTGCCTTTTGGCAAACCTTGCTAATTTGGGTTCAGCATGGTGATAACTTTAATTAAATAGCTTCTAATTCAGAGCTGACTCACATCTTGATTCCTGTCCCCATTCATGGGAAGAGTGAAATATGTCTGCCCACAGCAATATGACAAATCTCCACAATTATCACCGAAACTCTTTATTGAATTGGTATAACTTGGTATTATGGCTAGAGTGGTCTGAATTACTATAATTAGTGTGAATGTTTATTAGCATTTACCATCAGATGTTCAGGGAGTCAGGAAAATGTACATTAAAACATTGCATCCTTTAGTCAGAAACATAAAGCAAAATATTTTATCTCTTGCATTTTTTACCCCCAGAAAGTTGCCACAAGAGCAATGAACACTTTCTGAGTAAATAATGTAAACAACATATGAGAAAAACAGCCAACAGCATCATAAAGCTAATCAAGAATGTATTTTGATTTGGATTGAAAATGGTGTAATCTCTGTTTCTTGCAGTTGTAATTTCTCTTCTGTTTTAAAATAATGACAGGAGCAATTGACATCTGCCAAAAGCAAATGATGTGTCAGCTTACCGTAAATTCCTTGTCAAGTCTGGGCAAGTGTAAAAATGCTAAATGTAACATTAATTGATCAATTTAACATACCAGAAAAGCTAAATTGCTCCATATGATGAAAAATCTCATTTTTGCCATGTTCAGAATATCCTTTTCAAGTACAACTACTTTACCACTGATCAATGACCATGCGATGGAAATGAATTTCATATTCATTCTCCATTGCTGCAAATTATTTTAATTGCTTCTGCAAAGGGTAATTGGCACAATCAGCAGAGGTTAGCAGATCACATAGGAACATTTATTTTGCCAATTTATCCATTCTTGAAATGTCAATATTAAATTTTTTTTTGTTAGAAATATTATATATATGTATACAGCTATAGTAAATGTGTTTTCTAGGAGAACTTGTGACCTTAGGGTTCGTGAGTTAATCCATTTGTTCTGGCTATTAAAGCTAAATTGAATGTTAATGCAACATTTCAAATACTATCATCTGAAGTCTTTTGTAAAAACAAAATGTTTGTATTGTAGCACAGGAATGTATTTATGTAATGAGAAAGCACAATGTGCTCAATAAATACTGAAGTTCTCAGCCTCCTGCTGAGCGTTTGATATTGAAGCGTACCTAGTTAGAGACTTTGAAATTGATGCCCCTTTTCATTCTGGGTTGAATTTGCACCTTTGCTACAGTCATTTTACTTTGAGTCTTTGCACATAATTATTGTGAGACTGATTCAACAGGGGAACAATGAAGAGAGATATATAGAGAGTTCTGCCTGAACAGCAGGCAGTGTTGTATTATTTTAATGAAACTGAAAAGTTGGAAGAACTAAACCAGTAAACATTACCAAATGCCCAAAACAGGACTTCAGGCAATTATTATCTGGTCCTCTGTTACCCTCACAGTATTTGATGCTAAATTTCTGTGAAGTGAGTTATAAGTGTAAAAGAAAGCAGATTTTTGGCCTTTGTGGTCTCTTCCACAGCATAGTAAGGAAACCTGTATGAAGCATCCATCACCTGTATCCTCCAAGCACGTAACTGCTAATACGGATACTTGAGTAAGGAAATGCAGAAAGAGGGTAAGACAGAGTTATACCTTCCTAACGCTAAACTCAGTGTCAGTTCCTCCTTATGTATTAACTCTTCTGAGAACTTTTGATTAGCTCCCAAGGCAAATAGACTCAGGAAAGAGATGGGCTGTTTTCATTCTACACCAAATCGTCGTAGTTTTAAGTCATAAGTAGCTGTAATCTTTTGATCTGTGAATTTGCATATGTTTTTCATCTTCATGTTAGTGCTGAAATGCCCTCAAAACATGATTATTTTGCATTGGCTAATGAGCATCTCAAGGAGACATTCACCAGTTGAACAGATCCTCAGCCCTTTGGAATGTTGCAATACAATCACTTTGAGGAAATACTGATTTAGCAGCACACCTAGATTTGGGAGCATGGTGGTGGTCCCTCAGAGGGCAATTCGCTTTGCTGGCATCCTTTGAGAGCTGTTTGCAGACATTGTGCCCACAGGAGAGTCAAACCCCAGGCATAGTCCTACTGAGAGCGTCACTGACATGAAGCAAGTTCTTTCAATCAGGTTAAGAGCAGTGCCTTCCTCATTCATGAAATTTTGTCCCCTCTGAAACTAATAGGAGTTCTGTTGTCCTCTGGCAGTGTGAATGGCATTTAAGCCCTGAATCTGCAACAAGTGAAGTGGTTGAGTTCAGAAAGAAGTATGAGAACTGACTATTCCAACAAAATTAATGGGCGCATAGGAGTAGTCTGGGTTTTTGGGAAGGATGTTTTCCAAGGCATATAGGAAGTTACTCCCATTTCAGCTGAAACTAGCTACTGAATTGCTCCCAGCGTCCTTATTCATTCAATATAAGAATAATAAAAGAGAACACAGAGGCCCAGCTACTCAGACACTGTAGATTTATTGACTTCAAGATCTGCTGAAAAATCAAACCAAAAACATGTGCAGAGGGGGTCTTGGAACTTGATCTATAATTAACTTTTTTTTTTTTTTTAAAAAAAGAAGCCTGTGCCAGTTCAAATCCTCATGCTATATGGTATGATGTAAAGTGATATACCACCACTGATGTTGCCAGACTTGCATCAGTCACCAACCTGATCATCTCACGCATTGGGACACTGTTGCCAGAGATGTAAAATGAAATTTCAGACAGCACAGTTTTTCAGTGTAGTAAAACCAGAGCCTTTTCAAATCTCATAATCTCACTTTTTTAGGGCACATCACCTTCTAAAATTTAACTTTGATTTTACTGCTTGGGTCAATAAAGGGGCAGAGTGACCAACGCGATGAAGACAGATTTTTATATGAAGTTGGTATCACTTAAGGTCATCAGTAAGTCCCTCTTTCCCATCACTTCAGATAATCAGGCTTCCTACACATATTTCTCTGGAAAGTATCTTCTTTAAACATTGACACTCTCAAATGGTCTTTCACAAAATACGTTTTCAGTTTCTTTTTCCTAAGTAGCAGAAAGGTGGCAATCAGCTTTTTATGGAAAAATGCTATAGGCTACATTTATTTCAGATGTTTCACCCCAGCAGCCACAGCTATGATGTCTGTTGTCAGTGAGAGAGTGGGTTGTTCCACTCACTGGTTGTTGGTCTTCATTTGGTGCTCCAACCTATAAGGAACTTTTGCTGTGGTTGTTTTGAAATTGCAGTCCTTTCCCTTCTTTTCTCACTGCCATTTCTGTACACTTGCCTATTGATTTGCTTCTGTTAGATAATTTTCCTTCTGCAAGAATATAGGGGGTTTATATTCCTGACTCAGTTTGCACCACTGCCTTCACTGCCCTTTGCTTTGTTGAACTCATTTACATCTCTGTAAGGAGTGGAAGAAAAATAGCACCCTTCAGTGCTCCATTTGCTCCTGTCATTGCACAGGTGTAAATGACAAGATATGAGATTGTCAGGAATTAGGCCTGGCTCGGGCTACTCAGGTGTTGAGTTATGATTGCAGTTTGATGTTCAGAAAACACCGGGAACTGTCAATTTTCATGTTGTGCAGTAGTGCAATGGTACGGAATAGCGTAAAATCCTACTTTGATCTAAAGTTGCTACGTATTTTTGTGCTGTAGCAAACCCTGAACAAACCTGAATTTAGATGCAGGTTTATGAACCCTGAACTAAACAATATTGTCTTTGAGATATCAGGGTTTGCTGCAAAAAATCATGCTACTCTGTACATATTCTTTTGCTTGTAAACAATTCAGGCTTCTGTAGGTTCCCAGGCATAGGTTAGTATTATTGGTACAAAAAATTTTTCACTTCAGGTGGCCATTCTTCCCTCCTTACAAGGTCATTCATTTGCTTGCCTACCAGTTTCTGAGCTATAGAAATAGCACCCTGACATATTAAGAAAAAGTGGGAGCCTGTTTACTATTCTGGCTTAGAAACTGAGGTCACCCAGCAACTGCTTCAAGAGCAGCTGAGGGTTGTGTGGCTGTGGAGGATTGTGACCTCAGAGACAAGAAGGTGGACAGCTAAGAATGGCAAGCACCACAAGTCTGTCTTCGTAATCCATCCTGCTTGCATAGCAGGTCCCTATGTGTGCGTATATTTTGGCTTCATTAGTTATTCTGCCCATCCAGGCTTCCATTCACAAATCCAGTACATCTCAAAGTTTTGGTTTAACGCTAGTTTATCACTAGTGTTATTACACTGAATAAATTACAAACTCTCAGAATTATCTTTAACCATGCAGTTCTAATGTGTAAGAATAACCCTGCACAGTGACCTGAAAAGCATGCAGTGTTTTACCCTGTTTTAAAATAAAATGATCTGTATTCTGTGTTTGAAGACACATTCAGACCTGGGTCCTATAGAGTTCACAAGATCACAGAATGATTGAGGTTGGAAGGGACCTCTAGAGGTTATCTGGTCCAACCCCCTTGCTCAAGCCGGGTCACCTAGACCTGTCTGCCCAGGACCATGTCTCCCTTCGAAGAATGGAGAGTCCACCCCCTCTCTGGGCAACCTGTGCCAGTGCCCAGTCACCCTCACAGGAAAAAAGTGTTTCAGAGGGAACCTCCTGTGTTTCAGCTGGTGCCCATTGCCTCTGGCCTTGTCACTGGGCACCACTGAGAAGAACCTGGCTCCATCCTCTTTGCACCTTCCCTTCAGGTATTTGTACACATTGATGAGAAACTCTCGAGTCTTCTCCAGGCTGAACAGCCCCGTGTATCTCAACATTTCCTCACAGGAGAGATGCTCCAGGCTCTTACTAATCTCCATGGCCTTTCGCTGGAGTCTCTCCAGTAGCTCCAAATTCACATTATTAAGCGTAAATTTTAGCCTTGTGGCTTTTTTGTTTGTTTGTTTGTTTTAATCATTCTAGCTATTTCAGGAACACTTAAAGTGGAAAAGTAATGTGAAAATAAGAATATCTAATTTACTTTCAATTTCTTTTTTCCTGCTAGATCTGCTTAAGAGGCTGTGGTCTTGATCTAAGTAATCTACAAAATGAACAAAAGAACAATTTATACTGGAGATTAATGAGTGTGAGGGACTTTTGTAATATGGCAGTAAGTACCATAGAAATGTTATAAATACCTAAAAATCTAGCACAGAGAGGTATGGGCAAAACTCCAAATGATCATCACTATTGTAAGATGGAAAATAAATCCCTAATGGGCAAAACCTCTGCCTGTTATTGGTAAAAAGCACTAAAAGTAGCCATTCATAGGAGCACTTGTGGTTGACTAGCACTTGTTATGCTACAGTAGAGGAGTAGTAGTCCTGAGGAAGAGGTTTTTCTTTGTTGTATCAGCAGTTTTAAGCAGAGTGCAGATGCTTTATGCTTCCAGGCTTGGTTACATTAGAAGATGTATTGAGCACAGCACAGAGTATTTTTTTTTTAAAGTGGTGTGCTAGGAATTAATGGTGTGACTAGTAAAATTTTGCTTCTCTCACTTGTAGAAACTACAGGCACTTTTCACTTTTGCATGTGTTTCTGATTGAGATAGGTGTGAAGTCAGTTATTTTCACAGAAGTCACACAGGCCAGAGTGTACAATAGCAATTAAGTATTGAGTGTGCGTATGACTAATTAATTAGTGCCACAAGGAAACATATGTTATGGCTCCTTCCTGGAGCCAGTTACCACATGCCTGTGCTATAAGGCAGAATGAGAAGCGGCCCCATGCTGAAATAGGAATTCATTACAAAACAACATGACAAAGAAGGAAGGAAGCATATGCTGACCAAGCTAACTAATACAGGGACGCAACAAAAGCAAAAATTATCAAGGAAACTTCTGCACTGAAAAGAGAGCTCTGGCTACCTTCAAGGGACAACTTCAGATCATAGGTGCACTTGCACAGCTTCTATTTTTTTTTTTTTTAATTAATGCACAATGCTTAAACATATTGCAAGGCTGTATATGGTCCACAGCCGAAAAAAGTGTATCATTTACTTCTAATGACCCCATCAAGGTTGGAATGGAGATAAGTTTTGATACTTCCTTTTTTCACTTATCTGGGTTCATATTTGCGTATTTACAGTGTCACTTTGATTGGCTCTGTGCTTCTGTCCTAAGCTGTGGTTGCTCTGGTTGCCTTCCTAGCCTCAAAACAGCTTGTTCCTCTTGAAAAGGAATCTAAGCAAAACTGAGAAAATAGTTTTCTTCACCATCAGTATAAAGATGTGCAAAGGGCTTTTGGCCAGGCTACTTCTAAAGCATCGGTAAGGACGCAAGTCCAGGCTCACTGTCTGACAAAAGGGCTAGGATTTGCACCCTTCTGCACTTCCTGAAGACAGCAGAGACTTCCCAATTCTTCCGCAATTTTAGAAGCTGCAGAGATGGATTCTTCCCCAGTTTCTATTCTGCTGGGATTTCATTGTCCTCAGAAAATTGTCTCCTTGAAAGACACTTCTTCAAATGATGTAACTAGGCTTTAAGGTACAGTTGAAGAAGTCAGGTAGACTTATGTGCCTTGGTTGTATCCAGAATGTAAACTATTTTTCAAGCAGCATTAAAAATAGCATGCTCTCAGTCACTGAGAACATTGACAGAGTTCAGCTGCACCTTGGCAACTAACTGTTGGCAGAAACTTTGTACCATATTTATTGAATATTTGCACAAGCAGGGATTACGTTAGCGACAACAGTACAAATTTGTATGTTAAACACAGGAATGCCTTCTAGCAAAATCACAGTGTGACTAGTAATGCATTCTAATTCTGTGATTTTCTTCAAACTTAGCTTAGTTATTGTTTTACCCAACTCCTGACATAAAGGTATGTCAAGTGCAAGTACGTTTAAAATAAATATCTGCAGAATTCTTCACAATTCCATTCCCAGTTTGCATGAATACACCTCATCAAATACATTTCTACTCCGTGTTTCTTCTATGATACCTAACTGAATAGGATTGAAAAATATTTAACATAGCTTTATGGTGAGAATATTCACTAATACAAATCCATAGTTTGCTGACACTTAACATAATCCAGGTACACATTTTTCCTGTGCACTCATCCATGGGAAATGTAACACAGATCAAAAACCCATATAGGCTCATGTTTTTTATATTTGACCATATGTGCTTCTTGCTGCCAAGAGAAAGTCCTTTGCCTTTGCTCCTATCATTTTATTGACACTCTTGGCAGGCGAGTGTTTTATTAGCTTTTTATTATTTTACCTACTTTTAGTCCTTGTCTCCCGTCTTTAGGTCCATGGCAGTATTTTAAGAATATGCCCCCTTCTTTCCTGCCTTTTTTTTTTTTTTTTCTTTTTTTTTTTTTTTTTTTTTTTTTTTTTTTTTTTTTCTTTTTTTTTTTTTTTTTTTTTTTTTTTTTTTTTTGCAACTGAGTATCCTGTTTAGCCATCTTGTTTCTCATCTTGACAGCTGCCGTCCCCTCTGGTTTTTCTGCTTCCACCTTGGGGCTTGTTAAGACTGCTGCTTTAAACCTGAGCACTCCTCATTTCTCCCCCACCTCCTCTGCCTTAACTTTAGGGATTTGTGCACCCAGCTGCAGGCCTGCTGAAGCAGTGGATCTCCAGGGATCACCCTGCTGAATTACCAGTCATCTTTACATTTGCTCATGGCAACTGTGCTGCTTACAGCTTGAGGTGACTCTGTGTCCTTTGTCTCCACCAAAGAGGGGGCTAACCTAGTAGTCATGGCTACAACAGCCAACGCAAAGAAGGAATAAGGGACTGGCCAACAAGGTCTGGAAGTGACACGTGCTTCAGTTTCTGTGTTCGCTGAAGTCTATGCATGTTTATGGGATTATGACCCATCTGGAGAACCCAGGGTAAGCCCAGCCCTCTGTGGGGCTCAGGTGGTGACCAGTTCTCCCCAGCAAACACACTGGTCACCTTTCTGGTCAGGGCCATTCTTCTCTGGAGGAGGGGTCTCTCTGGATTTGCCCCAGCAGCAGCACAGTGTCTGCCTCCTGCCCGCGCTCCCATTTTGAGGACAGCCAGGGAGGCCAGTGAGCAGGCTTGTGGGGCTGACTTTGCTGGTGCCCTGCCAGGGGTCAGCTCAGGTGTGCTGCTGGGCATGCTGGAGTCCAGCCCAGCTTCTCTTGGTAGGGTCAGTACTCACCTGAAGTCTGGTCCTGAAGGTCAAGCGCTGAAGCACGCCCCGAGCCTTGGGTTTTCATGTGCAAAGTGCTGCTAATCAGGCTCTTCACTTTTCATTTTTATTTCCAGACTCCTTTGGCAGGGCACTGTCTTGTAGAGTTTAAGATGAGACTCAAGTCACTCTTGGTATATTAATAATACTACACGGAGGTGCTGGACAGAAACAGAAAAGGCCTTGACATTCTCTCAAAAAATAATTCTGTTCTTGATTCAGAAACACATTCTGTACTCATAAAAATTATTGTAAAAAAATCAATGAAGCTTTTTTAAAAATCATCTTCAGTTGGCCAAGCTCTCCGATCCATATATCTTCCTGTACTGTTTCTTAGCATATCTGCAACCAGAGGTATGTAACAAACAGATAAAAACAATTTATCACATCTTTAATAAACTAGATGAAAAAAAATCAAGATCATGTTCAAAACCTATTTCACAAAAACTCATCAAATAAAATTATTTGCTGTAATTGTGATCTCCTGGATTTTGATTTATTGCCAGACAATATTGTTTAATGTTGTCAGAAATGGAGAATTGTTATTCCAGTGGCACAATATGTCAGAGCAACGTCAAAGCCATTTATAGCCTGTGTAGCTGAGTTGCATATAAGGTTTAAGAAAATATTCCATTTAAACACACTTAGTTATTGAGTTTTTTTTTATGTTAAGCATTATCAGAGATTACAATATTTCATTGGAGGCAGATGACTATCCAGAAACATAATTAATCATGATTATTTATGTCACACCTAATTATCAGGAAATAACCCTAGGGATACACTTCAGTTATATTTCAGAACCTTCAGACTATAATTACTTTTCTTTGTATTAAATATTCTTTCCATACTCTTGAAGAAGTTTAGAACATATTTATAAGAAATAAGGTCAAAGGGATAGAAATAAGCAATGTACAATCAAATCATGAAAATATGTGCGTTTGGAGAAGTGCTGAGTTATTATGAGGAAGTATATTAATTTTGTTCTCTTCATAATTAGGTAAAAGAAATAGCTTTCTATTGTAGTTTTTAATATGTGAGCACACTAATGGAACAGCAAGAACCTTAAAACATAGGCCTTTTAAAATTCTGTTAATGTAATATGAAGTGGATTAAAAGTTGGAAAAAAAATACGATCCTACCTAAGGGTCTGAATTCTCAAAGACTTTTCATTTGTAAATTTTGAAAGCAATTTTTCAGTGAGGACCTTTCATATTCTAAGGAGTTTCATAGCTTCTGGTGTTGCTGTAAAAATATTTGCATGTATTTCTGCTCATTATTTACAACCCATTGTGTGTAGTTAAAGCACTTAATAGGAAGTTGTAAAATTAGGTAGGCAATGTACATGAGCATGTATGTGTGTAATTTACGTTCCTGGTTGTTAACAATGTTGAATACCTTTAAAATGAAGAAAGGACAAGACTGAATGTAAGACCTCAAAACATGCACACACTTGTGGACCTAAGCTATAATTTTATTGAAGGGCATACCACACAACAAAGTCATTCCTGTATAAATGAAAACCTGAACATTTATTTTTACAAATAAGGGTTTTTTTCCCCTTGTTCTTGCTGATAAAAAAGACAACAACATATTTTCAGCACCGCTATAACCAGAGGCTGTTTTTGGGAACACGGTTCTTGCATAACAGATTTGCAGAACTATGCTGGAATGCATGTCATTATATGGTCTGGGAAAGTAGGTTTGGGGGGTGGGTTGGCCTTGGGTTTTTTTTTTCAGTTTGGGTTATGCTTAGGAAAGTTATGTACGACCAGGCCCAAAATTTCAGGTGTACTTGGTTAGTTTATGACCTGACAGAATATGAGCTTAGATGTGCTCATTCAGTACCTCTCTGTACACTCATTGGTGTGTGCTTAATGTTTAATGTAAAGTTGGAGTCTACTGACCTCAATTCATGTGCTCACAGTTACGTGTATGGATAAATAGGGATTGTACTGGGACCAGGAACCTCAGTACAGCCTCTTGTTGAGCTGAGTTTCGCTGGCTTCAGTGAACTGCCCTGGGACTGAACACTTCCAATCAGTTGTCATGTAGGAAGTGCTGAATCTCCTCTTGCTTTTGGCAGGAGTGCTTTAGGATCTGGGTAGTTTCACTCTTCAGGCCTAACCTTACAGACATCTCACTGACTTTGGAATTGGTTTCACTGAAGCTCTTTTTGTGACTTGTCCATGATTTAGTTAACTGAAAGTGAAGTGCCTTGGCAGCCACATCATTGCTCTATTTAATGCCCAGGCCCTGGTTTTAAAAATCTGTGTATTTCATGATACAATTTTGAAAACTGTGCAGGGTTTGACCTTACAAAACCCCCATTAAAACGAAATCAGAGGATTATTCTCGTCACTAAATTATTCAACCTGCTTAAATATTAATAAAAAATAATAAAGAGGATGTTATTTTAAAATGCTAAAAAGGAATTCCTTGTGTTAAGGTTCAAAGTCAACAAACAATCTTCTCTTAACATTGGGCAGACAAATATGAACATTTTTTTCTAGTATTTAACATAGACAGCCCTCAAATAGAGTCCATTATGATTTAATGACAGTACCCTGTTTATCTAAACTGGTGATGGAAAACAGTGTTTACATTTCAACTGCCACCATATATCTTCTATGAGTAATCATATATGAAATTGGATGTTACCTGGGGAAATATTTCCTCAACAAATATCTGATTTTTTTCTATCTCCTATCCCAAAAGGTATTTTTCTCTCTGTTTGCTTCCTTATCTTAGCTGGACTTTTTTTTTTTTTTCCACCTGTTATTTGAAACATCATTAGAACAGAAGGCAAAGTGTTTGGGTAATTGAACATTCAATTAACTAAACCAACAAATATTGAAAGGCAGTGTTATGAATTGACCACTTTCACCTGGCATTTTCCCCCTCTATTTTTACCTACTTCCCTGAGATTTCTGAGCATCAGTGTCTGAGTGGTGCGCTGCCTGTTGCTGCTGATGGACAGGAGCAGCCTTCCCTTAATGAAGCACTAAGGTAGAAACAATGATCTGGTAACATTTTAGAGAATATTAAATGTTTCATTTTATTTTTTTCTCCCAATCTACCGGTCTCCAAAGGCAACCCCTAGGTAAGAGTCAGTGAAGCTTAAATATCTGATGTCGTTTCAGCTTACACTGAGACGAGCTGAGGTACTTTTCTGAGCCCAATTTCCTGAAGCGGTGAGTGGTCGAGGTGAGAAGCTTTCCAGCTCTGACAAACTTAGGGGAGTTCAGCTGCCAGCAGCATGTAGGAAATGAGAAAAGAAAAATTTAAAAAAGGAAGAGAATTCTAGAAAAGGGAAAGTGGTCTTCATCTAAGCCAAATAAGCTATTTTTTTCCTGGAAGGAGCAGTCTTGTGTCTGTGTCTAAAAAACTTCCCCACCTCCCGGTGGCCGATTTGATCCATGGGTTCTGCTTAAACTCCTGGGCCAGGCCAGACGAACACCTCAGCTTTCACCGCATTGGATTTTCCCCAGGTTGAAAGCTATTCCTTTCCTTTCCTTAGCACCCTCCACTGGTTTGGAATTTGTGCCATAGCCACTAGAAAGCTGCAGCTCAGTTCTGACGGGGGAGGAATGGTGAGCAGGACATCTGCAAAGCTGGGACGATAGGACACTGGAGGTCTGAATTTTCTGTAACTGATCTGATGCACAGGAAAAAAACAAAGAGGTCAGAGTTGCCTTTTCCAAGGGCAGAATGGAAGAAGGGGGATTATTTTATGCATGGTGCACGTGAAAACATCCAGAATATAAGTTTTCAACAAGGTAGACGTAGGGTGCTTTAAATAAATCTGTTCTTCAAAAAGTAATCCTCAATATTGTCCTAGTAGGATTGCTCCTGGTAGGAGCCTACGGCACATCCTTAAGTGTGCACAAATGCGCACTGCTTTCTACTGTAGGTTCTGAGAGAAAACAGGCACTTTTTTCCTCAGGAAGCTTTGTTTGCCTGCGTACAGCATTGTGAAGGCTGTGGCAACTTCTTCATTGTCAGAAGAAATTATTCCTTGACCATTTATTCTTCCCAGTGCTTTTTTTCTCCTTCCTTTTATTATTTTACATCTTCTCTGTCTCCCAAGGTTTTTTCTGCAGGAAAAGAGATTTGGCTCATGGCTTCCATCCTGTGTTATTGGTCTCTGTTGTTGTAAACCCTGGAGTGTAACTGCAATGAGAAATCCACTCCAAGCAAAGCTTGGAAAGTAATCTCATTTCATTCTAAAACCTGCGATCTCAGTAGGGAAAAACACAAAATGCTGGCAAATAATCTGTTTGTTTACATATTGTTTCCTGCTTTTTTATTTCAAGTTTTCCCAGAGTGGAAGCCCATCTATTACCAGGCAGTTCTCTCCTGCAGTCGTCCCAAGCCACAGCGAAACAGAGGAACTCTTTTAAAATTACCATCTATTTGGATTGTTTGAAAACCTATTAAAACACTACATATACAACTTGGAGACAATTTTAAACTCTTCCCGGAACCTATTTGTGATTGCTGAGGCCCAGAAACAATCCAGGGGAAAAATACTTTTATATGGTACTAATCTACATGCTTTCTACAGTCATATTAGCCACTATAGATAATCTCCTAGTATTTGAATATTAAGTGCATGATAGACACATCTGTACAGGTATTCAGCTGTATATTTACATTTTCCAAAGGAAGGAAATAGGGAAGCTTATATAAATCAGCACCTGTGTACCATTTTTCTATTATTCTATGTTGTCTTAAATACTTTTAGGATAATCTTATGGAATTAATTAGATTATGATAATAGCCTGGGTTTATTTGCATTAGTGCATGGAAGTAATGACCTTCAGCTCCAAATTCATCCCAGCTACCTTTGGTCATTTGGGTCCTACAGGTTCTCTCTGTATTCAGTGTAGAGACAGTGAGGTCCAGAAGGTGATGCAGATGCCCTGTGTCAGCAGCCATTGCTACAGGGCCTGTCATTATAGAGCCCGAGCACCTCCAGGATCCCCTAGCTTCCATGTTCGTGTGTCCCAAAACCGTAGTGTCCACACCATTACGCAGCTTTTCAGCAAAATAATAGACTATGTGTCTTAAAAAAAAAAAAAAAAAAGCTTAAACCCCTCTGTATGAATCTTGATTTAGTGTGCAGAAGTCCTCTGATCCTGTAGGATTTCTGTGCAATTTTAAAGACTTTTCTGTAAGGACTTAATGTTGATGCACTTTCAAACTTGATAATTTTTCCACTTATTTACCCCATTTTCTCCTAGTTATCTAGCCACTGCAGGCACCTCAATGGTAAAGAGAGAAGAGCAGCAGTAAACTGTACCAATGGGACCTGAAGCTTTCTACAGGAAATTAACAGACAACAGGGCTGTGAATAATGAAGTCAAATTCAGCTTTCTCCCTTGTATCCCACTGCAAGTCCAACCTAGAAGGTAATTATGGACGACCTCTACATACATATTACAGATATGCATATGGAGACATAGATGACATCCATCAGTACCATGCCTTTTAATTCAAGGGAATCAGTGAAAAAAATCTGTATTTTTCAGTTGGTAGCTGACGTGGCAATTCTGCTGAGGTATTAAATATTTTCCATACTTTTTTTTTTTTTTAAGTGGGGGAGGCTCTTTTTATGCCATCGAAAATGGAAATATTTTTGAATTTCAATAATGCAAATGAGCAAGTTAGAAAAATCTAAACATTTATTTGTGACATTACTTAATCGACACTTTCCTATTTTTAAATTTATAAAATGTTAATTTCCATTAAATTTTCATTTAGAAATATTTTTCTGATTGACATAGAAGGAACAACAATCTTTTATAAAGTTTTCAGATTTGAATTTTAAAATCCTGGTTTAGGTAAATGAAACATTTTGTCGACTGGAAATTTTTATTTTTCAACTTGTTGATTCACTACAAATTATGATCAATGTGGCAAGAACAAACAGCTAGAAGCATTATGTGCCAACTGTTATTGCCAAAAACTGTTTAAATATACAAGAGTTTCTTTATTTCTAAGGTGCCTAGACTAGTTTTTCAGTTTATCTCCTTTTTCTTACGTTTTTATACATTCATTAGTAGTCAGATAGTTTGCTAAAGAATTCCGAATTGCTGTTTTTGTCCTTCTTAAATGCAAAACAGAACCAATCAATAATTCTGTCTGCTAAGTAGACCTAGACTCTGGGTAATTTTAACAGTAGAGAAAATGAACAATACAGGATTAATAAGTATTTTCGTTACATTGCTTGTTTAATTCAGCTAAAATACAATAGTGTTTTGTAGGATTAAACAGGAATCTTTATTTAAGAAAAGAGACATCAAAGGGTTGGTCTCTGTTTTTTGCCTTTTTTTTAAACTTTCTGTCTTTTTTATTTCAAACTTTTTTTTTCCCCTTCTTCACATAGCTATTGCATTCATCCATTTTCTGTATTTATTCAGTGTTCAATACAGTGGGTACTCAGGTAGTCAGTGCAATAATTTTGAAAAGCCTCACCAGAACCTATTGAAGTCAAGAGAACATCCTTCAGTGACCTCAGCAAACACATTGTTTAGAAGGAAGTTTCAGATGTCAATTGAGTATTGCTATAAAGTCTTTCAAGTGCAAACTTGGTAGCTGCATATCCCCTTCTCTTTATGCCACTTCATTACATCTTATTGCAAAAGGTCAAAGCAATAGAGAGTGATACATTTCTTTTTATTAGGGAGCGATGGCAAGGAGCTGTTGCTTAGGGTTGGTTTATCTTCACTGTTACTCTCAATTTCACTGAAGCACAGAATGGAAGTTAAAACATTGAAAGGAAATATAATAATTGTGAGTTTCTTTCCTTATCTACTAAATAATGGGATCTTTTCTAGAGGCTGTGTTCCCTATAGCTGGTGACAAGCTCTGTCTGAATGTGGCTGAACGTTAGAAATATCACTTTTTTCAATCTGGATCTTTATATCTGAGTAATTATGAAATCTCCAGAGCAGTGAACTCTTCAAATCAAACATATGTATCGGAGCAAAATATTAATTCAGCAAACATGACACAAAATAGCACATCACTCAGTTCATAACTGGCTCCTTTATAACTCTGCAGTACTCTTTTTCTGAGCAATAAATGTCACTCATGATCACAAAGTATTTTTCACTTCCTGAAATGCAGAAACTTTACATCCCTACACTGAAAAGCCTATGTTTTTATAATTCTACTCCAAACTGCAGTAAAATGCTGAAAATTCAAAATCCCCAATGAAAAGGGGCATTTGCACAGAGTTCAATATTAAGTTAGGCATGGCACTGTTCTTTTTGCTAAAACTGAAGCACTGTGCATGAATTTGGAGCTTTTAATTTTATCTTATTTTACACTTTTTAACATACGGCAGTATGTAATATATTTTGAAATACAAACTTATGTTGAAACAAAGCATCAAGACATTTAGTTCTGGGAAAAACTAAAACCTTCTACTTTTGCTGTGCCTTTTTCTTTTTTTTCCTAAAATCAAAATTCTTCAGAACTTGTCAAGTTCAATGGATCAACATGTTCCCTCTGGATATTTTTAGTAGCTCTAGGTGTTTTTTTTTGGCTGCAGGATTGTTGCACAGCAGTTGTGTCTATCCTGAATTGACGTTTAGATGTGGCCACAGTGTAAACAGAGAATAATATCCAATAATAATTGTGAATGAAAAAAAAGAAATTAGGAAGATATGATTTAGCTTTAGTGTGGGCAGCAGTGTGGCTCCAAACTTTCAATTCCCCTGGGGTCAGGTTCCATTTAGCACTTAGGCTGCTTTCATATATGTTTTTCCTGAGCCAACAAATATTTCTGCTTAAGGATGAATTTTAGGTGTGAATGAACATGAAGACAGTATGTGTGAGAGGTCTGACTTCAGGGGTTGCTGATCCCTTCAAAAACATTTTAAAAGCAGTTCAGATAAATAGAGATTAAATAGTTTGGAAAGTAATGTGACACTGGGAGGAGAGAAGGTTTTAGGGGCCTCATCTCAAAAGGAACAGTTAGCTAAAATTCGCTGTTGAACTGGTGGGGAAAAAATGCTAATGAGAAAGAACAAACAAAACCTGGCTGGTTTGCTAATGTTCTGATTTATGTACTGCATCAGGGCTCTCTTCTTGCTCCCCCTCATCTTTCCAGATCTATTGTTGCAGATGAAGATTTCTATAGAGGAAGTGAGTGGCTGAAATTGACCTTGTGCTCGTGAATTAAGCAAACATTTCACTGGAAAAGGAAAAAAAAAAAAAAGGTGAAAAAAAGGGAGATAGTGCACAAGACAGACAAGTGAAAAAATATGCTAAGTCAGTTGGTAGGCTGTGGTCTCTATTAGCCAGAAACAACAACGATCACATAGCTGCTGGTATTTGAAATGGAACAAACTAATCCTCTACAGATCAAAGCACCAAGGGGAGAAAAGCAGCAAGGAAAATAAATGTTCATATTATCTAACCAGTTAAAATGCCTGCATTACCTGAACATCTACCTCAAGCTTGAAACTAGCAGTGTTAGGAAAGAGGGAATAGGACTACTTTCCCATTTAAAATAGTCTTAGGTCTTTCTGATTGTCTGTAACTTTTGGCACCCAGCTGACGGGGAGCAGCCACCACTTGATGAGTATGTCCTGTGTGACACCACAACATGGGCCGTGTGTCCGTGGCAGCACTGCCTCACGTGGCTATCCAATGCTCTGCCATCGTGCCATCTCCACGAGTATTTCTGGGCTGCAAATTGATTTAAAAACACTCATAATGATCTGCTTGTGTCAAATCAATAAAAATTCATTACAGAGGTAATAAAGGTATATTAGAAACATCAGAGATTTTCTTAATCCTTCCCTTAAATTTCCAGTTATTTTTATTCAGACACATTTTTAGCTGCCAAGTACATGCCAGTATCTGGGCGAAGTGAGTGAGCAGAGGTGTGTCATGAAAAGACACAAAGATGTTTCACACTGAGTATTCAACAGGCTGCTTCTAGATCAAAAACCAGCTGGTTGAAAACAGACTACATTGTGTTATGCTACACGTGACTGCATATTTAAATGGCCCAGAAAGCCATGCTAAAAGAACACGTATACAGGTGCCTTTGAAAGTATGGCGATGCCAGAGATTGCTGACCTGACCTCAGCACATGGTTCCTGTCCATGTAGCATTTGGTAAATTGACATCGTAATGCTCCTATCCTGTGTTTTATCTCAACCTGGTGATACTGCTGTCTTCAATTCTGCCAAAGTCAGTAGGAAAAAAAAAAGCATAGAATCATAGAATAGTTTAGGTTGGAAGGGACCTTCAAAGGCCATCTAGTCCAACCCCCCTGCAATGAGCAGGGCACCTTCAACTAGATCAGGTTGCTCAGAGCCCTGTCCAGCCTGGCCTTGAATGTCTGCAGCGATGAGGTATCTACCACCTCTCTGGGCAACCTATGCCAGTATTTTATGACCCTCACTGTAAAAAATTTCTTCCTCATGTCTAGCCTGAATCTCCCCTCCTTTAGTTTAAAACCATTACCCCTTGTCCCATCATAACATTCAGGAGCTTGTCCCACTTCTTCTGAATGCAGCTTGGGTCACTTTTCCTTATTTTTGGTGGCTGCTAGCAGCCTGCTGTCCAACTTTACAAGGTCCCAGTGCTCACAGGGCCAGGAAAGGCTGTGCTTTTCTTTTCGGCCCAGCACTGAGTTCTCTTTACTAGACTGAGCTGTTACTAGATGCTAGTGGTAGTATAAAAAGCTGGAAGTGAGAAAAGTGGTCTAGACATTGAGCGTGAATTTGGGAAGGCTCTCAAAAATTTGGAGGAACATGAATGCAGAAAAGGACAAGAAGCAGGGAAGAGTTTAGGTAAGAGAGGATTATGTAAGAATGAGCAAAGAAGTCTATATGTATTTGAGGATTGGAGAACTGCATGTCTTCCTGAGAAAAACAGGAGTCTGCTTATATGTGTCTGAAGATCAGGGTTGCACGGAGAGAGCTGGAGAAAATTTGATTGGCATAGGATGGGAGGGTGAGGAAGGACAGCTGGGTACAGTAGCAGAGATAAGCTGAGTTCCTGGCTCTCTTATAGGCTCTTGGCACATTGTTTAGTTGTTTTCTCAATGCTTTCCCACTTCTGATGTCCCTATTTTGTGGAGCTGTTGGGCCAAGAAATATTCATCCAAGATTATGAGACCTTCAAAGGGCTTTGATGATAAGACTCATATACACAGCAACATAGGTAAGACCTGTCTCTCTACATATTCCTGTACCATCTGTTCGGTATGTATCTCAGGAGGAGTAGGACACAGAGGCCCGTGTTCCTCATGTCTCAGCTAACAGACCTGGACTTTGTAGCCCAGCCAGCAGAGGGTCAGATGGTCAGAAAAGAAACCTCCAATTCTGAGAATCTTATCTGGGTGTGGAATTGCAAAGGCAGAGGATAGGATAGTTCACCCCTATTTCTATTTGTAGACATAGAGGAAAAGGATATGGGTCTGACTATGTACACATCGCGTATGTGCATGAATAAATTTGATGGAAAGGAAGTTTGCAATTGTGAGTAGATTCTGGGACAAAGCAGTGATGCATTTAGGAGAGGTTTAGAGAAGAAAGGGCTGCAAAGAGGGGAGAGTGTGTCTGATGAGAGGCTGGTATCAACATTTTTGTGGCTATGGAAAGGGATTATGTGAAAATTTTGGTAAGAGAGGAGATAGGGTAGGAAAGAAGATGGAGTGGTGCATCCAGGGAGCAAGCAGAGGGAGCCACAAAATGTGAAGAGTGAAAGCAAAAAAAGATAGGTAAGATAGGAGAAGAAAGAAGAAGAACAAAGGACAACTGCTTCTGCACTGGCTAGAAAAAAAATGACCTTAAAGACAAATTAATTTAAAAGGTATCTGAAAAGATAAAAGATGACAGAGAAAAAAGAAATAACAGAACAGAGTGACGTAGCAAGGAGAAAGAGGGAGACAAAGTACATTTAAATGAAGCTTTTAATTAGTGCAAAGGATAGAGATATCTACATAAAAAGAAAAAAAAGCATATGGATGAAATATCAGAGACACTCATTTATGTAGGTCCCTCCAGGCTCAGGTTTTTATGCCTCTTTTTCACTACTGACATTTTAAAGTTGAATACAGTTCTCCCCTCTTGGTTGTTCTGGCCATTTTTCCCTCCCCACCCCGTGACTATGTATATCATTGCTCCAATAACACAGAATGATGTAGTATGAATTTTTTCCACATTTATATGTATATCCTTGCTCATTTTTTATTGTTGTTTTCTACTGACACTGATTCCATTGTTAAAACAATCTTTTTATCTGTACTGACTGCTGTTTTCTGGATGACAACTTCTCTTGTATCTGGGGAATATTTTTTGGTAGAGCTGTTGACTCCCAGTCACTGTGCATTTGCTTTGCAACTCCCAGCACCACTTACCACATGTCCTTCTCAAGGATTGACATGTCTTTCTAAGGAAACAGTGGTGGTGAAAACTTATTCAGGCTACATTTGCCATGAGTTTGTTCATGGGCAATATATTTTATGAATACTGTTGCAGTTTATTTTTCCCACAGGTGACTCCTATGAATTAGCTTTTGTGAGACAGACACAGAGTCCTCAGTTCCCATTCCAGTCCTTGACACTAGCACAATCTGGGGGTTTGAACCCTTCATTCAAAAATTGGATTATAAAATACATCTGTCTCAGAAACAGGTTTAGTTAGTGGTAGTAAAAGATAATGAGAACCTGAAAGACCTGATAGCTTATTTTTTTCTGCTTTGAAAAGCTTGACATGCTGTTTTGTATTGTAACTTCCTCTAATTCCCTGTTCTTGTAAGGGAAGGTAGAGTAACGAGGAAGGCAGAAAGGTGGATAATAGTCCTGCCTTCAGCATCTGGATGGCAGCATGGATTTGAGTGTAGTTTTAAAAGGCGACCACAGGTTTGCTGTATGGTTGTATCTTATACTTTTTCAGGCTCCGAACATGGTATGTACTGAAAAATTTCTAAAGTAAACTTTGCGTGGAAGGAGTATGAGAAGGGACCATTTGTCCCATCTCATTAAGCCAAATGGCAAACTTGGGATCATAACTGTGTGAATTTTATACGTCGTAACTGAAGGGATGACCCCAGAATGGGGATGTGCACTTGAACAACCTTCAGTCTAGCTAGCACAGGAGCAAACGGCAATGGAGACGTGGTAATCCAGACCTCAGAACCAAATGGGTCCTGGAAGCTTTATCCAGATCACAGAAAAGCTCACGTCACCCTGTCTTCACTGCATGTGTCCTGTAGGTGATCATACATGGGGGAGAAGCTGTTACCAGCTGTAAACAGGTGACAGGATGTATGAGTTGCCTGGCCACTCCCAGTATGCATTTCCCTGTCACCCCCAAAGGCAGTGAAATGACATTAACCCCAAGTGCATGTCACACAGAACAGGCCCTGCTTTTGTGTGGGCACTCTGCCTCTGAGAATATGATGGAAAGAAACAGCCAAGACCTGGATTTTCAAAGGCGTGTGAGAAACTCAGCATGCAGCTTCCATCAGGTTTCAACAAAAATAAGGCACCTTAGACTGCAGTTCTGAGAAGTGCTGAGCTTCTAATTCCATGGACTTTGGCTGCAAGACCTTCCATCACCACCAGCAACCCCCCCACATTGCTCTTTTATATGATGCTGCTGGAGCTTTCTTCCACATAGGCTTAATACCGAAACTCAACAGCCCCCACAAACCAAGAGGAAGGAGCCCCTGGGCTGCAGTGAGCTGTGGACAAAACTTGCAAGGAATGATCTCTTCTGGATGAAAGGACAAAGGAGGTGGAGAGTAGATGGAAAGCAAAGGGAGAGCTCCAACCAGCCAGCTCACATTCAGGTTTTGAAGCATTATCAGCCAAAAGAAAAGCCTGGGAACAAAATCTTCCATCAAAGCTCTCCTCCAAAAACATCGTTTCAGGCCCCCTGTCAAACCACAGCAGATGACCAGCATGTTTGGAAGGATACAATTTCTTTCTCTACTAGTAGACTTGTTCTGTATGGGACTGGTGAGAGAGGGAACTACAGTGTGGGGGACGAGGGGGTGGAAATGAGTGTGTTAAAACCTGTAGCAGATGGATGCTCTTTCTGATTAGGGTTTAGCTACTGCGTGTACTAGGTACTCTTGGATTTGCAAGGAAATATGTACTTGCTTATCATCACCACAGGTAAGATGACACATGAAAGCCACTTGAAGACTTTGAAGGTCTGTAAATGTAGTTATACATGTCACACAGATTACATCCTTACATGGTTGTGTAAATCCCATTAAGTCAAACTAAAGAATAGCTGTTTTCCTGTTTCCACTCTTCTAACTGTGTAATTATACTTCTGTATAAAGAGAACAGTAGGGAAAGGGAAAAATAAGTGTGGGGTTTTTATATATGCACGTACATATGTGTGTGTGTGTGTGTGTATGTGTATATATATATATAAATAATTCTACTACAATAGAAACAGCCTGACCAAACTGTTTGTCTGCCTCTGGGAGATTTTGTATTAAGCCTTGTGTCCTTACCAGCCTCAGAATTATCTCAGATAAGCAAACTGCACCTTTGTGAATGCAACAGAAGAAAATCTATTGTTCTGATGTTTATCTATTTGCATATCTAGAAAGAAGTGTGATCTAATTCTCCTTTCATTGCCCTGTTTTATTCTTCAGTTTATCTCTGAATATATTTTCTTTGACCATCTCTCTGATGCAGATACGTAATTTTAATGAGTAGAAACCCACTGGTTATTAGATAAGCTGTTTAAGCAATGTAAGGTTTCATTTTCTTGTGTAGGCTCCTCTTATTCTTAATTGTAATGATCTCACTCCCTAAAGTGTCTGTGCTTCCATTATTAACTCCTATTAATCACATATATTAATAATACACCATACAAGTCCCAGTCTGTGCTGAAACACTGCAAAACAAACCTCAGACAGGGAGGAAACAGTCTTCATGTTTTGTTTTAAAAGCAAGAAGAAATACTCCACTTAAAACTAAAGCCAAAGACAATATTGCTCTGGATTCTCCATTATGCTGATATTTTACTCTTTTTGTCCTACCAAGAAGAACTAAACATGTCCTAAATGCACACTGGAGAGCTCCTGCGTTGAAAGGTTGAGGTACTTGTGGTGTGGATTGAGAGTTAAGGTCAGACTGCCCTTGTACAGTGCAACACCAAAGCTGGAACCCTGATTGTGGTATCTTTAGTTGGAAAAATCGTAAGTCTGCCCTGAATTTCTCAAAGACTGCTGCAGAGCAGAATGAACTCATAGAGATGCAACACATAAACAGCAATTACACCGCAAGTTTCTGAATCAAACTGTCACTGCCACGCTGTTGTAGACAGAAGCACTGCTGCAGTGAGAGACACCACTGAGTTGTCACCCACCTCACTGTGGCTGATGTAAAAATATCTATTATTGCATATGTGAACCACACTATGGTGCCATCTATGTAGTCCTCATGCAGGGCATGGAAAACAGAGCAAGGGAAAGAAGGAAGAAGCACGGAAGCAGGCACAAGCTCACTGCCATCCAGTCATGCCTTAAGCCTCCATCCAGGCGTGTGTGGCTGGGCAGAGAAGCCAGGCAGAGCTTGCGCCACAGGCAGGGAAAGGACGGCTGGGCTTTGTCCTTCAGCCCCCAGAGCTTCCCAGGCCCCCAGGGCAGCCCGACCAGGGGTAGAGACTGGGGAAGGAAAAAAGAGATTGAAGTCAAGTGTCCAGAGGACACAGTAGCAGGAGGAAAGCTGTGCTTCAACTCTCCTGCAGTGTGTGGACTAAGTCTTTTGCTTTACTAGGACATAAATAATTGTGTTTATCATTGTTTCTAAAATTAATGCTTTGCTTTTTTCCCTATGGTAGTTTTCCAGTTCTAAATATGTAGGCTTTTTTGTAGGGCCTAATTTTCTTGTGCTTCTTAATCAATTTTAAGCAGCACGTTCTAGACATCTGACCCTTTCAGCACCGCTGCTGGTGACGCTGGGCAGAGGGAAGCAGGGACTGATCCCACACAGAATTACTGTGGAAGAGCTGAGCCCTTGTTATGCTGAAAGCTGAGCTGATGCCTCTTTCCAGGCAAGGGTGTTCCTGCCATGTCTTGGGGAGCCTGGCTGGATGTGTCCTGTGGAATGTGTTATCAGCACAGTGCCTCTGCTTCTGCTTCTGAGAGTGCATAGCGAGGGCAAAGATGAGCAAAATGCCAGAGTCTGTGCCTGGTGCAGAGATGATTCTCTTGACTCTCATACTAAATATTTCATTTCAACCAAGTTCAGGGCTCAGTCAGACTGGATCCAGAGCCCCTGAACACAGCCTGCACAAGTGAGACGACGGACTCATCTCAGCTCATCCCTCCCACGTAAGCCATCACCTGCTACCCCAGCCCTTTGGGAATGTGTGCAAGGGAGTGCTTGCTGGCTTTAGTGGTGTCCCTGAATAAGGCATTCCTTTCTATTATATCAGCTGTTGCTTCCCCCATGAGGTCTTTTCCCCCTCCCCTACAGCTTTTTTAGCTTGCTTCCTCTTGTGGCTTTAATAAGAAATAAGGTTGAGGAAGGAAGAAACAAGAACGACTGCATAGAAGGGATGTCAGGTGTCTGAATTATCCCTGTGTAGATAAGTACCTGTTAGTAGATATGCTCAAAAATGTATGGTGGAAGCAGCTTTGTGTTAGATAGTATCAGCTTGTTATAACTGGGACATTTTGCAGGAAATATTGATTATAATGATATTTCATTTTGAAAAAAATGGAAAGTAATGAATCAACCTCCTTACTTTCTGTAACACAGTGTTCTGCAAAGACTGAAACTGATCGGGCTGGAACCCCTTGGCTCCGTTTTGGAGTGGCTTTCACGGCAAATTTTGCTTTTAAATGAAAAATTATAAACGACAAGTGTCAAAATAGAAAGTAACATTTAAATTAAAAACATTTGTAGGGCAAATTCTGAAAATAAACGTTCTGTTCTGATCTAATACGGAAAGATTCAAAATCCTGGGCTGTCTCTGGGACAGAATTTCTGGCTCCTGCATAGCTCTGATAATATCCAGAACTCAAGCGTAGCATTGATCTTGGATTCCTTGACCAGTAAAACTGCTTTTGTGTATGAGTGTGTGTGTTTTCTGCAGATGGCTTACATCCCTCTTTATCATAGCAGTTCCCAATATCAGCCAAAAATATCTGCACAAAAGCCTTTGTTATGTCTCCGGGCTTGAATACTGGCCAATATTACGTATATGGAGAATAGTAACTCAGTATCTTGGATGGCTCTCTCTTGCACTATACTGACATAGCCTGAGCTAGATAAAATGCAGTGTGTAAACTGAAATTGAATGAGCTATAAAGATTTAAATTATTCATTTGGGAAGTATGTACTGAGTGTCACCGAAACCCTAGAGATCGGGGAAAAATAAATAAAAGCATTTTTTCTTTTGTTATTGGATTGCATCTTTGCTTACTGAACCCTGTGCTGGGCAGCCAGAAAGGTCCTGCAAGGGGCAGAGGACTTGAAATTTCCATTATGCTGTTGCCCTGTGGCAGCGTTTGGTATTGGTGAAGTGCCTTCTAAAAACAGCCTTTGCACAGGGCACGCAAAATTTGCAGTGGCTTGAAAGCCGCACAGCTTTGCCTCTCATTACTGAAGAAATAAAGCTTCCTTTTACACTTTGCCACAACAACAGGGGTTCCAGATGCGGTTTTCTATTACAGACCGGCAACAACAAAGATATCTGTTTTCAAGAAGTAGGTGCCATTTTCCATTCCAATAACCCTATGTAATTCTATGGCTCTACATGTTCCTTGTTTTAGGATTAATATATCTGATAAGATGACTGCTTTTTCAGATCCCCTACAATGCAAGGGAAAAGGGTGCTGCTTTTTAGAATAAGATGTCAATTGAAGAACTTAGGTTATTCTAAAGTGTATGTATTAGTATGTTTTAAAACTGCTATCTAGTAGTCACCATTTGCTTTTCATTGCCTGTAGTTTATGGAGTGGGAGAACATACAGCTTGAGAAAACAAAGCTGAAACCATCTACCCATTATTCTACTGATTTTTACTGCCTTTCGTTACAATACAAACGTGTTTTCCGTGGCATATATCTCAATAGTCTCTGCTAAGCCATGCAGGACTGTTCCTGCCCAGTGCTGGGAGGTGATCTGCTCACAACAATCATGCAGTGTGGTCAACACAAATCTCCCTCAAAAGCCTGGGTATCCTGGTGCTGCAGGTTCTGGCTGTGTATTTGGGATCTCCAGGCCTCCAATGCTGTCCTTACAGCTCAGTTTCTCCTTGCTGCAGCCCAAGCAGTGGGATACAACAGGAAGAGGTTTGTCAGGGCTCAGTCATTGCATTGGTGAAATAATGATGACTATAAATGAAAGCAAACCCTATATGGTGTTTGGAGCATGTGTGTGCTCCAGTTAGGAGATTCTCATCCCTCTTGTTCAGCTAAGCCCAGGGTGTCCCTGATCACGCAAAGGACTGCAGAGTTTAAAACATTTTCACACCTCTGGGATACGTTTGGGTGAAGACAGCCTCACATGGCTGAAAGCTTCAGACCAGCACAGAAGAGGGCACTTTGGGCCTGGCAGGGGGAGGATGTTTGGTGTTAAAAACTCATCCACAAGCCGCAAAGCGTCCCCTTTTCCTCCGCCCAGATGCACTGGTGCCAGACTGGGGGTTCCACATGAGGGAGTGCACAGAGCCTGCTGCCCAGCAGCTGGTAGACCCCAGGGGAGATCAAGCAGAGGTGGTGGCTTGTCCCTGGGGTCCAGCACTGGAAGGGAGATGCTGAAGCAGGAAGGGATGGGACAAGGCAGAGTTGTCAGACACAGCATTTCAAGCTCACTGTAGTGACATGGGATTTTCCTCTGCCATGGGATCATGAGAACAGCCCTGTTCCACCCACTTGTATCATTACTGAAACAATGGATTGCATATCTTGCCTGATATTGTCTGGGTGGCAAATACACTATAGGGAGGGAATGAAAGGTGGGTGTGAAAAGCTTGACTGCTGTAATTACCTCCTATTAGCTTAAACATTTCTCCCTCTTTTCTGCATGTTGATCCAGCCTGAAGACAAGGGAGGGAGGAAGGAAGATGTTATCTGGGGTTGGTTCACTTATTTGTTTGTGCTTTGTTTGCTGTTTTATTTTTATTTTTTAAACTGGAAAGTAATATTTAGACTATCCATGATTATATTTAGTTTTAATAAAACAAAGTCATTGAACCTTTTTATCCTCCTTTTAATTTCAACCGCTGCCTAGGAAGCTCCCTTCAAAGGCTAAACACTTAGATTTAAATGACATTTCTCTGTTCACAAAAGCAATGACTTCTTATGTGATCCGTGTCACTGGGAAAAGAGACATAATTCTTGGGAGGGATAAGATCTTGTAGGTTAGGTTATGAGTCTTGAGTTACCACATGAATCTTATTATTCTGGATAGGTTCCTTTTTTTTTTTTTTTTAAGTTTTCATCATATTCCACTGAAGGCTTTGACATACGTTCAGCAGCAGATTGAACTGTGAAAGGCAAAGTAATTTTCATCTGTAGCTTCTGCCTTCCCCCTTTCTGGGAAATTTCTGCACTCCCAGTATGGACTGTGGGGCTTCTCCTGAACCCGAGCACTCAACAGCCAGGCTTATTAATGTAAATCTAAATCCATTTTGATCCAAGGCAACATACCATCCTGCAAAATATGATGTTTAAGAGGTGACTCAAAAACCACCTAGCCAGCTCAGCAACAGGGGCAGAAGCTTTCAGACACGCTGGAGTGGACAAAGAGGGAGTAGAGGTCACTTTAGAAGCAGGATTTTAATCTGACTGTAAATGCATGGCAAGATTCTTAAAGCCTCCCAAGGAATGGAAGTTACAGGACATCAAAATATTTGTATACTTGTTCCCCCATAAATGTAACATTTCTTTCCCCCTTGTGCATGCACAAGTTCTTGGTCTGATGACAAGGATGGTGTTGAAAGCTTAAGCCATCTTCAGCTCTTTCCTGAATTTTCCAATAACATTCCAATATGAAATCCAAAACAGGGGTAGCAGCGTCGTCTGTCATATTTAGCTGCTGTGAAATTGTGAGATATTAAAGTACAGGGAGGAAAACAAAGTCTTGAAAGCTGATAATCTCTGCACTTTGTTGGCTGCAGAAAAGCCAGGTTAATCCCAAAATATTGATGCTGTTTCTGGTGCTGACATACCATCTGCTCTTCCTCATGCTATATGTGACCGGACATGAACTTTAAAGCCCTTCTTGTAGGTGCCACTTATTTGTGTCTTCAGACACTTTACCTTCATGTAATCGTGCTTTTCCTTTCCCTTGCAGAAACTCATTTGCTTTAGAGATGTTGTAATTAATACACAGCAACAGATGCTATGGGTTGGTTTGAATTTTTTGCATTCTTTCTGGAGGGGTTTTCATGGATCTTAGATGCAGCAGTATGCTCTCCTGATGCTTTGGCAGTCAGTTTGCATTGTTCCCAGGTGGTAGACAAAGCAAGCAGGGCTTAATTTTGGCAGCTATGAATAGAAAGGGGAGAAAAAAATTCTTGCTGAAAACTGGCTAGTGTGTTTAGAGAAGCTGGCCCAAGAACGGATGGGTAAATCCCCAGCAGTTAGTTGCCTTCTACAGAAATAAGTTGTATGAGGATAGTACAGTTAATATTGAGCCTAGCCAATCTGCAAGCAAACCATAAATTCCTCTGTTTCTATAGTAGGAGACATTTGGAATGCCGGGGCCTTACCAAATTAGAATGGAATGAAAAAATGGCTTAACGGAAAAAAAATGAGTTACTTCCTGAGAGCAGTGCTGCACCTTGCTTTAGAAAGCCTCTTAGTTTTGAAATTTTCAATAGCAATAAACAATTTATTTAAACTCCTTTTAGCAACCCGCAACCCAATTTTCCTCTATCATTGCAAGTGTTTATGACAAACACATCATCCAGGATTTTTCTGTATACAAAGACATGAATACAGCTTCCTTAGCTAATGGGATTGACAGTTTTATGCTAGATACACATTTAGCACATACGTTTGTAATACAATTATCGATGCAATGGATTAAACATAGGAACTACAAAATCATACAAGAAATTAATTCCCAGTCACTCATAAGGCTAGAAGGATTCGTGTGCACTAGGAGAAATGAATACAACAAATAGAAAATGTAAACTGTGACAGCATTTCTTGCTTTATCAACATTATGGGAATAAGACTGTATGCCAAAAATAGACCTGTTTTGGAGCTGTATTAAACCACACTGTTTTAAATAAACATATATACGAATGTGTGCAGAAATGACATTAAAAGTTTAGGTTTATGACTGCAGAGTCACTTTAGAAAAAAAACCCCAGGAAATGTCAGAATTAAAATCACACAGGAGGTAAATCTGTTCCCTCAATTGTGTCTATGTATTATGACGTAGTTGTTAATGACATAGTTGCACATAGATTTTTTTCCAAAGGACCCTACTTCATTCATCACACAGGATGGCTGCTGCTTACTTAATCAGCAGTTATTCAGTCTCTTATTTACTCCTTTTTATAAGATAAGAGGCCCCAAGCCTTATTTAATGCACACTATTCACATTTTCTCTAAAGACAGAATTTTTAGTTGCCTCCTGGGCTTTTCTGTTGAACCCATCCCTATGGTATCTGAGCACTTCTCAATGAATACATTTATTTATATGAGACCCTTGTGAGAATAAGGGATATTATTAGCCCTACTTTACCAATTAACACAGACAAAATTTTGGTTTTCCAGTCTGAGGCACCTATGACCAGATTTTTCCGGTGTGCTTAGCTTTATCTGTTTAAAGCAGAGTTCAGGTCCTATTGAGCTCTGTTGCAGCTGCAATACTCAGCATTTCAGCAAATCAGGCCCCAGGGTATGAAGTCAGATACCCAGAAAATATGAAGAACTACTTTCTGCTTAGAGAAAGTTTGCTTTTTGCTGTTTCTGACTTCTTGTCTGGTCCATTCCTTCTCCCTGACCACTTCTCCCATCTCTGACTGCTGCCCCACCTCCTCCTCTCAGGCCCAGTGAGGGGAACCAGGGTCAGGCACAACCATGAGGTGGCTGGACAATGCAAAAACACAGTATGCAAAGGGTGGACAGCAGGAATGGGTTCAAAAGAGGGATTTACAAACTTTGCCTGGGTAGCAAGACATGGTGTTAGGAAAGCCAAAGCTCAGGTGGGGTTGATACTTGTGAGGGATGTCAAGGAAAACAAGAAGAGCTTCTGTGCTGTGTTATCAGTAAAAGGCTGAACAAGAAAAATATGGCACTGTTGCTGTATGGGGCAGGTGGTTTAGAGAAAGCAGATCAGCCTGGATGTAAAGAAAAACATTTCCATGTGAGAACAGTCAGGCTGTGGAGCTGGTTGCTGAGAGGCTGAGCAGGATCCATTCTTGGAGGTTTTCAAGGAGGTTAGCTGGGTAAAGCTCTGGTAAGCTTGGTCTGATTTCCTGAGTGACCCTGCTTGCAGCAAGAGGTTGGACTAGGGAACTGCCTAAATCTGTTTCCTACTGAATTATCCTCTGGTCCTGCAGTTTCATCTCCATTCTGTTTTACAAACATGGTTTTCCCCAAAAACAACTCATCTAAGATTTGGCTGTGGTCTTTTTGGCATTTGAACTACACTGCTTTCTCAGAGATTTAATTGCAAAAAACTCACCTCAGTCCTGGGCTGGCTCATGCACAACAGGGCAGGCATCTGAGAAACAGAGTCCTGAAACCTGGGCATTTCCTGCACATATGAACTGAGAGATCCTCTTCTTCTCTTCCAATGGACTACAACGAAATGAAATTAGGGAATTTTATTCATCGGGAGAGGAAAAGGTGCATTCTGGACAGGAGGACCATAGTTTCTCCAAAATATGAGGATTCTAGTGCTTTTCAAAGCAAGGCTAGGAGAAAGTGCAAAAAAAAAAAGAAGGGGGAGAAATAGCAAATGTATTTTCCCCTAATTTGATTCTCAGCTAAAGAATAACTATATTTCCCCAAAATAAAGAACACCACTAATCAGCAACAATAACAAAAAATTAGCAATGAATACTTCCACTTAAATAGTTGTAGTCTCACAAAGATGCCTGGTGTGGAGAAGAGACTTAGAATAATTCGTGATCTCCAGATTGCCTAGAACAATATCTAGAAGTGCTTATGCATGCTACCTTCTCATGATAAAGATACAGCAAGCAGGAAACGAACTGCCAGGAAAGAATGACAAATCTATATGGGCCTCAAATGTAGCTTTCTTGGGTAAACAGCCTGAAGCATCTCCCTCTTCTCTCTCGATACATTTCTGCATATTTTCTTTTTGTGTGCAATGCTGTGGATGACATGAAAATAAGACCTCAAGAGCTTTTCCATCTGTAAATGGATTTCTGAAATTTCAAAGCGCATTGTCCATGAAGATGTAGTTTCAAGGTTGCAAAACACAAAAGCATCACATACGTGTAAAGTTGCAACCTCTCAATTTGTTGTTCATTTTCTTTCAACCAATAAAATAGTTTTCAGCTTCTGTGAGGACAGAGGACATATTCTTTCTCTTTGAGAGCAATTTAGTTCAGTTATGTATACATATACATACAAATGCATGTGTAAAAGAGGTTTGATTAAACTAGAAGAAGCCACATCTGACCACAGAAAAGAAATACGCATGTGCACACAGATTTGCATCATTAACTAAGTCAATTTTTAATTGTGGAAGGCTTTGCATCCTTCATTGGATGCAGTCATATAAATATTATTTCCTTAGTTACACGCTTATCGAGGCCAATGCTGATGTTTCTATAAGGCAGTACCTCAGTTCCAGAGTAGAAGTCTCAGCAGAACCAGTGTCAGCACTGGAAAGCTGAAATCCTGATGCAGTGACAGGAACTTGTGCACCCTCTTTTCATCCCTCTCACAGAAGGAAACATCCTTAACATGAAAAAATATCTTCATGAGCAAGTGGAGTGTACCTGTGTGAGTCCAGTGAGACTGTTGGGATCTAGATGGGGCTACTAAACCTCAGCTGCTCTGCAAACAACCAAAGCAATCAAGTTGTGTGCAATACAATCTTCTCCAACAGCCTCAGGTTTTAACATTTTCATCTCTGGTCACCATGAGCAGTACCGGTACCCTTTCTAGCCCCATGCTGCCCACAGGCAATAAATTGAGGAACAACTTTGCCCCTTCTCAGCCTGGTTCCCAATTTCATGCTAAGCCATGCCCTGCAGCAGGACTGAAGTTCAATCAGGAGGTGAATGAATGCAGAGATGGTACAGCAGGCCTAATCCCCATAACGTTAATTTCCTTCACCTTTATAGATTGGCAAAAGGAATTTTTTTTTTTTAAATTTTATTTCTTTTTTCTTTTTTTTTTTTTTTTTTTAGGGAATGAATTCAATGGCTGTAGGCGATGGGCTTCATTGAAGTAACTTTCTATTTACTGTCAAAAAAGGAGAGCTTTAGATTTATTGAAATCATTCTGTGAAAAAGCACAGAAAAAGCAGGTCATCCTCCTATCTCTCATTTCCTCTGCTTCTTTCCTACCCCTTCATATAGTTTGAGGGGGACATTTTGACATCTGCTCTTCAATTTGGGGCTGTTCTTGGCACTAATTTTTAGTTTCACTGGGAACATTTGAACTCTTGAATGATGCTTCTCTTATCATCACCACACCAAGGAGTTATTCCTACAAAAGAGGTGAGAGATAGAGAGAGGTGCCTGATGCTTCCCAGCTGAGGCAACTGCTGCTACTAACCTGCTTCTTTTACAGAACAGTGAGTCACACATTAAGGTCAAAACAAGATTTATTTATCTGAGATAGAAGAAATAAATAAAAATCAAGAACAAGTAAAGAGTAGTCACTGGCAGTCAGTTGGTACCTAATGAATCATATTCTTAGGTTAGCAGAGATTTGTATGTTTACTGAATAATTTTTTCCTAAGTGTAGTTGCTCTTGGAGACTTCTGTGCTGGTACTAATTCTGTGATTATAACCCTCTCTATCTCTTAACCCTCTTTGCTTCCTGCTTGGTAATTTTCTTTCTTCAGAGAAATTAAAAAAAAAATCTCTTTTTATAACAAGTAGGAAGCGACATGTGCATAATACAATTCCCTTGCTGACATGTGGCTTCCTAAAGCTGTGGCCCCATAGACAGCTTATCATTTTAGGTGGGACACACTTATGGTTTGGCAGACCTTGCTGGTGACATGGTACTTACACTTTTTCTGATTTTTAGTTGCTAAAGTGCACCAAAAAATGAAAGCATTTAGTGAGTTATTCTCTGGTACAACTTTGCTGTGCTGTCTGTTGCTCCCCTTGGCTGAAGGCTGTTACACCAGGGACAGGGCTGGTGTGGGATGTGACTATGAAGATGAAGGTGCTGGAAAGCCATCTGGCTTTGTGCTCCGATAGAGCCCATGTTGGGGAAAGAAGAGCAAGAAGTCCTGGTTAGGAAGCTGCTGTTCCTTTAAATGGGAGACAGAAAGCTGAGGAAGGATTTTAGGCAGAGCCTGTACAGTGAAGGGAAGAAAGATTCATGGTAGTTTTCAGTGGTAATCTCATTCTCCTTTTTCTAACAAATTCCTTTGTTCAGTTCAGAAGAAAAGACGAATAAGCAGGGGGCAGGATGGAAGTTTAGAGAACAATGAATGCTAGAGAAAAGGTAAATCAGTTATGCCTACTTACTGTAGTACAAACATGTAAGATAATGGGATATTGGGAATGTGTCTGTCAAAGCAAAGGAGACAGGGAGAAAGGGCAAATACAAATGAGAGTTACTTATTTTCTGAGTTCAATGTCCACAACAGACATTCATGAACAAGCCTAGACTGTTATTTTTAAGGTCTGCAATACAGTTGTTGCATTTCACACTGATGCCAGGGCAGAGCTGACTGGGATTTGTAAAGGGACAAAAGTGCACCAGCTCAAGGTGACAAATCAGTTGTCTAGATTGATTCACAGCCCATACACGCTATAAAGGGAAAGAGGATATGAGTGACAACTTTGTAACCTGGTAATCCAAGGCCCCTCTACCAGCTCTTGCAAGTGCACAGGGATGCCTTGGCTTTCTGAGAAGTATGTGCTTCCAGGGAGGATGCCGTGGAAGCTGGAAACTCGCCCTATGGAGTCTGCAATCCCACAGGTTTGCAATCCCTCAAAAGATTGATCTTGGGCAGGGAAGGAAAAGGTGCCTAACCATGCAAGAGGGAGAGAAGGAAGCTGAGTGTCAAGATCACTTGCTTATGCTTGGGCTTGGGCTCTATCTCCGTGCTATCTAATGTGTCAATATAGCCCTCAGGGGGTGCAGCTTGCATTTTCCCCAAAGTCCTTGTCCAGCTGGGCAACGACAACTGCTGAAGTGCAAAGGGCTATTGGGGAGTTACTGCTCCTGCAGACCCTTGGTCTGAAGGGAAGTGAGTGAGATGCTGCCCAGAGGGCGCGAAGGCAGTAGAAGTTTATAGAGATGACATTTCAGTTTATGGGAGGCATAAGGAGGGACATGATGTAATCACTTCTGAATGTTATCTTAAAGACTCCTAGACTACAACTGAATATAGCAAAATGTGCGCTGTTAGAAGTACAGCTGTGGTATTTAAGTTTTATCACTGCTGAATATGGCTGGGGAGCAGAGCAGCACAGGTACTTTTTTTTTTTTTAAACCTTGAGCCGAACTTTAGGATGTTCTTGAAATGGACACTCAGAGATGTGAAAGAGCACAGAAATGATGCTACTTGGGAGCTTTGATTGGAATAAATTGCAATCAGTAACATACCCTCTTGTAAGACAATCTCCTCTTCTTTTGGTTCAAACCCCTTCTGTTCCTTGCGAATCATCAGAGGGCAGTAGAATTACTTTGGTGTAAAGTTATTTACTTCCAGAGTTCTGGTAGGCTGTAGTGAATTATAGTTACTGTACGAGCTTTTATCTAAGGTTCCTGCAACTGAGCAATTAACTTTCTGACTCTTACACTAAAGCGATTCATGTAAACAGATTGTGGTTATGAAGCAAAACACTTAACAAGTCATAAATTGTGAATCAGTTGTTGATTTTTCCTTTTTTGTTTCTTTTATTTTCTGAACGAAGCATAAATTTTCTGCCTGTAAAGGGGTGTTTTTTCTAAAGTACTGAAATGTGCATGTCTTTGGCATGGAGAAGAATCCCCAGAAAGAGTCACAGCCCCTGGCAATTTACCATGTAGGGTGAAAGGATTCCTCTAAGGAACAGGCATTTGGGGAATTGTTACAAACAAGACTCCATCAGTTATGATGGAATGTGAATTTATAAATTTATAAGCAGAGAAGGATTACCTTGAATTTACCACAGATAAGAAAATGTGGCTGTGCAGCTAATGTGAGGTAGGCCAGGCTATATAAATTAATATCCTTTCTTATCCTTCCTACTTCAAGGAGTAGCCAAACCTACAGGATAAGTAATTTAGCTTCTTTGCATGATGATACTTTTAATCCTTTGTCTTTTTTGCAGAGCTCAACGGTGTTGCCATATAAAGTACCAACAATATCACTGGAGCTTGCCCCATTTGAATAGATGGGACAGCTTCAGACCTTGTTTAGTGTAGGCTTCTTTGGCTCACAGCTGTATGACCTACCTAGATGGTTACTTTTAGAGAATAATGATATGTGTATCTATTTCCTATAAGACTAGTCCTTGCACCTTCCTTGGAAGAAATTGCACTATGAATATTATAGAGCAGAACATGATAAGAAAGGACTTCTCTGACTCCTTCAACTGCTTGATAATTAACCATATGACCTCCGCCTAGAAGTAAAGCCAAGCTAATTAATGCATATTTCAATAGATTATATTGCCCATAATATGGCTATGATGCATAATGTAAATTTAGGAAATATGAAGAATGAATGTGGATAAAATGTTCCATGTACACCATGACAGTGATTATAAAAGCACTTCTTTGCAAATGTCTTTTCTCATTCATTTTATGGCACTTTGCATCACTATATAATTATGTATAATTGCTTGAAAAAACACTTAGAATTCTGGCCCCTTGGGGTGCAACTTAGTCAGAGAGAGACAAAAAAGGGTCAGTGTTTGACTAAGGAATGAAATTTTCTTTGCTAGTACAGCATGTTCCCTGGAAGTGGAAATATTTCTGCAACACCTCCCGCAGGAGGGCTCATCCTAGTGGTCTGCATCCTACGTACTTTTAATCCAAGCTTGAAACATTTTCTGCCGCCTACTGCTTTTGCATCATATTTGTCCTGTTATCTGAAATAATTAAAAAAAAAATCTTATGATCAATTAAAACTCAGAAATTTTACCCGCCAAGTTTCTGAAAGTGACTTTTAAAAAAATCTTCACAGTGTCCAGGTGAGTCAAATGAGTGAGGTTATCCCCATTTTCAAGGTGGAGATATGGAGAAAAAAGTTGAGTTAGGATCCTCTGGATGCAGGGTTGTAAGAGGACTGAGGCTGGTCTGGTGTGCTTGGATTCTACTGTGGTGGGTTAGACAGAAGTGCTTACCCTCTCTTGCAGGCTTATATCTTTTCTTCATTGTATGCTGGGCTTTTTTGCTTTAGGTAGACTTGCATGCACAGAGCTGACTTTCTGTGATGGTTAGCTGGAACATTTCAACAATTAACTGAAAGGTTAGTGTCAGAAGAGAAGATACAGTCCTTTTTCTTTATGAGTCCTTTCACAGGTATGGGCTATGTCATTAGTTAACTTTGTTATTTGACAGTTGTGGAAAGTGTCATGAGGTCTGAATAACTACTGTTAGTGCTCACCTTGTTCTCTGTGCCTTGATTCAAATGCCTTCAGGTATTTTGCAAAATCCTAAGATAAAGACTGATATGCAAACAACACCCCTGAGATAAATGGCAACAAATGTTCTGAATGACATTCTTTATTTGTGAGGTCGTCAGATAACACAGTGATTGGTGCCTGGTCACACAGATGGGGTTTTGTTAGTTTTCTCTGATCCTTATAAGTTGGATCTTATATTTTGAAAACTGATTTGACATCTGCTAGGACTGCTCAGACTGCAGGCTTGAGAGAGAGCTTGCAGTATTCCAGTGTCACAAAGGCAGGCAAAATGCAGAGGAGCAGTGAGGACTAAACAGCACCCGCCATGAGGAATTGGAAGTCTAGACCAGATATGGGCTAAAAATGTCCTGTCTGGGCAGCTGAGTAGTTAAATGTGTCTGTTTCTGGGCTGCAGGACCCAGCATCTGGTGGTGGTCAGGGCTATCGTCAGCCTTTGGGCGTTTGCCTTCATCATGCTCAGGAGCCACTGGGTCTGCAGCCTGCAGTGTGACAGTGCTGATGGAAACACTGAGGCTGTGCACAAAAACCATCCTGGCCACTGCAGAGAGGGAAGGGGGAAATAAAAACTAATGCAGTCAGGCCTGACATCTGGCCAGATCGTGTATCTGCAGTCCCAAGTCAGAGAACCCTGTGCAAATATGGAAATTGTTTCCAGGCCAAATCTTAATCTTATTTTCTGGTGTTACTCATGAGCATGTCATTCAAGTCAGCATAGTGGTGAGAGTTAGCTGGATCTCAGGTCTAACTTCTTTGCCTTTCTTCTTCATCCGGCTTTGGAAGGCAACTCTACAAGGGATGTTTCTGTTGTGAATTTGAGTCCATCTTTGGAGTGACACACCAAAATGAGGAAACCACCTCTTAAGTTTTTCCTGATTAATGCTTGCTTCTCTTTCTAGATTAGCAATAACCCCATATTCATCCCACTTTTTCCTTTCTGTGTCCCCGGAGAAGAGTAGCCTCTAACTTTGTGGTTGCAAATCCATATCCAAAACCTGTGAAAGTTCATTGCTCCACCAGGCAGTGGCTGGCCCTTGTCTATCATAATTCAGACCTGTAGAAGAAGCATCATGTTGCATGATTTGAAAATGCAAATTTTCTTTCATCCCCAAGATTTAATAGCCTGAAGATAGCCTTTCTAAGTCAGCAGTAATAAAAATTTTGGAGCCATCATCTGTTTTGTTTTTGGTAAAATATTCAGTGATCTCAACCTAGACATAAGCGGACAAAAAACTATGTCTCAAGTGCTAAAATTACAACTGGATATTAGAACTATGCTGTAAGAACTTTTTTTTTTTAATTTTAATTTTATATTGAATAGAAAAAATATTTGTATTGAATAGAAATACTTTTATAATTCCAATGAGACAAGACCTTTCTTTGTTTTTTGTAGCAGCCTACAATGTTTAATTCATGCAGAGTGACACGTTTTGAAATGTCACACCAATGAATTTCAGGCAGCTGAGTGATGTCTAATTTAGTTGCCATGTCTATATAGGCCTTCTGGACAACCAGTGGAGGCAGAGAGACTTTTGCAGAGGCACCTGAAATTTGGGTTACCTCCTGAAGGAGTTATCTTACTGGGTTAGCTATGTTGAGGCTTATGAACACTCAGTGCTGGTCGGCACTAGAGTACCCCAGATTCACCTGACCAAAATCATCCTTCTAAGACTTTTATTCCAGTTATTTGACCTTATTTTCAACCTTTTTAAAACATTTTAGTCAAATGGAAAAGCAAACTGTGGCAGTTCATAAACACTGATATACAATATTTCATTTTTTCTGCATTTTCCTCTTCCTTCTATTCTCTGGCTAAAATTATTTGCTGTATTTGATGAAATTTGTGAAGGGACTTTTACTGCCTTTGAGCAGTGTTTTCTAGCAAAGCAACCATTCTGCTGGAAAAACACTCAACTCAAACTTAAAAGAAGGTAGTTTCTGTTTTTCCCATAGTCTTTGGATGAAAACAAATTCCAGTCTCCCAGGCTGTTACCTTGGCATCTTTAACCAGTGTGTAATTGAGAGAGTATATGGATAATATTTCAGATAAACAGAGGAGTATCTTCCCCTTTCTAGAATGCTGACTCGGCCTTCCTCAATCTTGTTCTGCTGATCTCCTCTGGGGGAAGAGTTGAGTATACTAGAGACAAAATGGTAAATGTGCAAACTCCCTCAAGGAGCACTTAAAAAGCTGCTTCATCACAGCAGTGTGACATGGACATGAATAGAGGATTGTTCTCTTCAGAATCTAAGCAGCCATCGAAATTATTGCATATTTTCACCTATGTGAGTTACAAATTAGTGACAAATCCATTTGAAAGCTAGTCATTACTTCAATCAGTCAACTATTCAAAAGATTTATCAGTGTGATTTGTTGCTCTCAGTTAATTATAGGAAGAATAATTAGCTAATAAGGGAGTCCAATCTTTCATATAATACTGATTTTCGTTGTTCTAGAGACAATAATTTAAAAAAGATCCCTTGAATCTATATATTAAAAAAAACTCCCAAGATAACTTTTAAAATAAATTTATCAAGTTGCAGGAAGTGCTTTACTCTCTTCTAGCTCTTTTGGGCAAACTTATACTTCTCCCATATTCTGAGCACTGAATATTGTTGAAAACTAATGAATGTATCTTCAAATGTAGGCTTAGTAGTGAATTGCCTTGAGAAGGTCGAGTGTCACACAGATGATTAGACTTGCTGCTTTTAATCAGTTCACCCCTGGACAAATTTAATCTGACACCAAACACTGGCAAAGAAAGTTGGGTATGTCCAAGACATTATGTCTCATTCCTGTAAAGACACAATTTGCTCTGAAATTACAGATGCAAGACCATACGATTTCGTACTTCTTCTCCCTAAAATTAACACCTGAGGGAGAATGCATGGTCCAGGCAATTTGTTTAAACAAGAGTCTGCTTGTTCATTCCTTATATTTGCACTTACTTCTCGGGACCCTCAGCCTCTACTTGTTAAACCTTTATAGATCAGTCATGTTCCCAAGTTCTAAAAATGAAAAGGCCCAGATCCTCATGGGTAAATAGACACCTAACTCACTGTGACACTCCAAGATGCATTTGCGAGTCCAGCCTAGTGCACCTGTCTCACCTCCACAGGGTCAGGCTGAGGACAATGATCCAGCATTGGTGCTGAAGCCACTAGAAATGCTTTGTATGACCAGAGTGGATAAAACAAGTCTGAAAGAAGCTAAGAATTTTCCAACAGCTAAGAAGGTGAGTGAAAGGCTAAGAGTAGAAGTCTCTACTTGTAGTTAAAAAGACCAGTTCCACATTTTTCCATCTTCAGAGGCCATACTTGCCTGACTGTGGCTAGCTGGCAAAGGCAACTAAACTACCAAAAGTCTAATCCCACACAACCATGCAGGGTAAGGGAAGAATATCCCTCCAAGGATATGGGAAGTGGGGCAATGCAATCATTGTTTTCATTTGCTGTGAGCTGCTACTTCTGCTTGCCCGTATTGTCCATCTGAACCGTAAGTGCAGGATATTTCACCTCTTCAGCCGCTCCAATTTAGATACTAATCCCGGAGTCTAACACACTCCACCTACTACTTACCTTTAGCTTGCAATCAAAAGCGACCTTGAGGGGTTGTCTTTGCAGCCACCCACAGACTTCTTCAAATTCCCTTTCCTGGTAAATGCCGTAAATGTTTTAATCACATGTGAGAGACAAACTTTTAGAAGACTCCCCCTTCTCAGCTGTCCTGATATTTTAAAAGCCATAATTATCTAAGGCTTTTGGTTTTAATCTTTTTCATTTTCATTTCACCTCTAGCTTTACTCTGAAGTCCTCTCTCGATTTCTGCTCCAGTTCTAGCTGCCTTGGGCAACAATTGCATTAACATATCACTAATACACCCCATTTATTTATTTAAACTATTAATTAAAAAGAAAAAAGATTGATAAAGCCCAGTTAGATCTCAGTAGATTATAATCATCTTTAAGTTAGCACAGTTTAGTGGTCAAGGTAATAGAAGACAGGAAAATCTGCATCTGGCAAAAATTCCACCAGAAAATCATGTAAGCTCTGTATCACAGCTTCTTTATATGTGATGTAGGATTTATACTTGGCAAGGTATTTTGAGACATCTATATATGGTATGCAGTATTTTGCAGCTCTCCATTTCCTTATCGTAGCTCCTAAATATTAGTTACATGCCTTGGACTCGACAGTTTTGGCAAGCTCCAAACAAAACCATATTTTGTTTGTTGTACTGAATAACTAAAAAATGTTAGAGGAACAAAGAAATCCCATTTTACTGAACTTATGGCACCTATTCCTGTTAATGCTATAATAATCAAAAACATAGTTTATACATAGTTTTTAAACTGATTTTAAAGAGCTCTTCTCCAAATAATGAGAGGAGTAAGAGCCCTCAAACATTCTGAGCAATGTTCTTCAATGCATAGATCACAACATGCCATTGCACTGGTTTCTTTGCAAAAATATGTAAAGGTCTGCAAGTTTCGTTTGCATATAACACTGCAGAAAGGTGAAGATTTTAACAGTGATTTATATGAGCATTTCTGATTATTTTGTCTGGACGTATGTGACACTCTCTAGACAAATCACACCACCTCTGATTTCTCATTGCTGCTATTGTTTCTTTGCAGGACAGCTGCAGAGCCCTTTCTTGTGTCCAGTATTGAAAAAGGTCCCAGTCTCCCTGGTGCAACTTCACTTGATAAGCTGATAGCTGTTTTGTCCTTTCCCTACCCTTGCTGCCTTTCCTGTTGCTTCCTTCTAGTTCAATCTAGACAACTTCCAACTCATCCCTCAGGCCACTTCCTCCCTCTGTTGTGAAAATTTTTCCCCTTGTTTCCTCCTCCTTTTTTTTTTTTTTTTTAATTATTATGCTTTTTAGTCTTGTGTTTCATGGAGCAGACATGGAAGGAGGCTAACGGGAGGTATTAGCCCAGGGAGGTATTACTGCCACTGAAGAGAGAAGGTAAAATAGGTGTCACTGAAGAAAGGGAGCGTTTCAGGGAGGAAATACTCAGGCTTGTCATGATAGTGATACAGTGGGATTTGAAATGATGGCATATTCTGAGCTTTCCAAGCATTTCTCTTGCATAGATACTGCAACCTGGCACAGGCTGGTCCTACTCACTACTCTTACTGTTCTTTGCCCAGCTCTTGAAAACTTTATACCTCTATGACTGAATGAAAAATTTGTTTCTTTTTCTATAAAGGCATACATTCTTATGCTGGAAAACAGAAGCAATGCAAATGTTGTTGGATCAATGTGATTCAATTTGTGTAATTTTTGATGCAATCTCGTTGATATGAATTTAGAGAGATATTCTGAAATACTTTTCCCCTTCCTTCCTTCCTTCCTTCCTTCCTTCCTTCCTTCCTTCCTTCCATCCATCCATCCATCCTTGTTTTGTTATAACAGACACTGGAAAGCACTGATTTTGCCCCTTTCTCTCATCAGCTACTGCAAAAAAACTTAAGTTATTTTAAATGCATTTCTTACATTTTCTCAGAAGATCCTCTTCTCCTCTCTGAACGCCTATACAATTACACACAAAGCCTCATGAAGTTAGTATGGGCTAGAAAAATGCTTACAACATAATGTTCCTGTGTAAAAGATTTCATATAAATCTGATCCTTCTTGGACATTAGAACAGGCTCTCCAATAAAGAAAAAAAAATAAAAGGAAAATGCATGATGTAAGAAACTGAACTAGTAGAAACCCTGGTATGCTAAAAGACGGAGGAGCGAGGAAAAAGCAAGTCAAAGGCCTCTCTCTTGAAATCTCCCTTAATTGACAAATCCCTTCTATATCACCATGGTACTGCAGCACCATGAGGATACAGATGCTCCCTAAAGCAGCCAGCATCCAAACAATTCAGTATACTTCAGGCCAAAAAAAATAGCCTGAATTATGCTAGAAAACTACCCAAACCCCAGAACATTTAATGGTAAACACATGTCATCTGCTTCCTCTTAGAAGCCCTGTGAAACAGGCAGGAAAAAGAAGGAATTCTTACAATTTTTCAGGGAAGAACTACATAAAATGCAGAAGATAATCAACTCAGAGGCTTGGACTGAACGAACATTTCCTCTGAGATAGACAGAAGAATGTGCTGTAAGTGCTCTTGGTACCTATTACCTGTGACCCACTGGATAACAAAGGAGTAAGGCTCTTCCACATCATCACGATGTGCACTTGCACAGCAATGGACAGGCGGGGCCCCTTAGCTGTTGGGGTCTGGGACAGCCATTGATATTTCTTTCCTGTTTTCCAGCATTTCCTCAGCCTTATTTCAGCTTTACACGGCAAGGCAAACACTTATTTTTTCAAACATGAGACATTTCCTCTGTTGAAGCTTGTCTAGAAGAATTTCAGTGAGCTTGGCGAGTGCAAGAGACCTTTTGAGCCCATTCGGCAGCATTCACATGTTTCTCCATGCTATTTACTGCTGTTATCTAAATGTCTTAGACACCCTGGAAATATTTCTGTGTTGACAAATTTTAGTAGTTGTAATAATTAATGCCTGCTGGATAGAAGGTGTGTCTAAAAAGTGTTGTACGTTTTTGTGTAGTTAGTTGCATATAGATGCAACCACAGGCATTCAATAATAATAGAAAGGGTATGAATGCTGAATTCAGACCCAATGTACCTATTGACTAAAATGCCAATAACAGCTAGATATTGTAAAAATCAGGGGCATATTACAAGATTATATACAGAGCACACAAGTAAATGGCTCGCTTAGATTATGCTATTATCCTTGATAAAAAGTAGTTCACATAATTGTTCTGTCAAGTAAGTTTTTTACATCGCAAGTTAGAAAAATGTGGGGAAACCTGTTAACCCCACTTGTCTGACCTGTTCCTGTCAGAACTATCTTTAGTTGGAGCTTCGGAAGCAACAAACCGCATAAAGTCTACACCCCCTTTCTAACATTATTATCTCCCCTGCTGTTTTAATTTATGTCTTTAATTTTGGTTTGCTGGGTGCAATATGGCTAATTGCTTGAGAACTATGCAACCTTACAAGTGAAATTTTGCTTTTATAATTTGTAGCACATCAAGTGTAATAATGTACATTTAATTTCTCAAAAAGATAATTATGCTAATAGAATAATTTGAATTAAAAGTCACACTTTATGCAGGATAATGTCCTCTACCTCTTAAATTATACTAATGTAGGTCTGTAAGGAATTTTTAATAAGATGCTTCAACCCAGGGCCAGGAATGGCTAGACAGGAGCAAAGGACTGACAGGTCTTAAATGGAACAAAAATGTATCAGAAGGTTTTGCAGCAAAAGCTGTCAGAAGTGGTGCAGGTATTGGATTTGGATAGATGCCAGAATATACAGCAACCATACCTAGTCACATGGGAGGATGTGGTCTTACTATGTTTAGCTTACAGAGGAAAAATAAGGAGGGAAAAAAAGATACTGCAGGTGAGAAACTGCACTACATGCAACTTGTGCAATAGTATACATTTATTGCTTTAAAAATTGCGCTGTTAGGGGTTTCCAATGTTTATTATTGCATTTGTCATAATTCCCTAGCCTTGGAATGAGGAAACTGTTGCAAATCCTTTGTGAGCTGCTTAACAGGGAAGTGTGATAAATGAAAATACCTAAAGGTGGTGACTTTCATACTAGATTAATATAAAATAGCGTGATTAATGCGTAGACTGTCAGTTCGTATTTTCTCCCTTAATTATTTCAGGACTTTTTTTTTTATATGCCATAAGTATATTTATACGTGATAAAAGAGCAAGATTGGCAGCCTAAGAGCTTGAAAAACTATTTATCCATGGAAAAGGTGTAGTTATGAGCAGCAGACTTTGCAAGAGTCCTCTGTGTTTCTCCCCTTTAACAACGTACTTGTCTTCCTTCTCCCTCCACACTAAGTTAATCATCCACAGGGCTAGTGATTTCAAGGTCACAAATAAGGAGACACTTTTTGCAGTGTCGCCTTTTTGCTACAAAAGAGGGAGGACTGAGGTCAAACCTATTCATTTCACAAACCCTGGCCAACATTAATATCTGGATACTTTCTTGATTTCCTCTTTTAGGTGCGGGAAATAGCTTTAATATCTTGTATACCACAATGTGGCAGCTACTGTCGTTTAATGTCCATCCCTATGGGCCATCAATCCCTATCTAGCATTACTACTTACTGAAACAGAGATGGTTTCAAACTGAGATTTATAGGTAAAAGATTTTCTGTCTTATGACTAATTCCTTGAGTTGCATGGTTCCACTTCGTTTTTTAAATTCATTGGGCTATCAGCCACTGCTGATTTTTAGGTAGACCTCTTCACTGATTTGATTCGGGGAGTACTTAAAAGCATTATTGGATTATATGGCCTCATACTTTTGTGGAGTTGAGTTACTTAATGATGCCAGATTTGATTTTTTTGTTTGTTTGTTTGTTTTTTGTTAGTTTTAGTTTTAGTTTTATTTTCCTTTGTTACCTTTACGTACAAGCTACCTTTTCATTGGGGAAGAAAGAACAAATTTGTATGAAATAAAAATGGCTATGGATCTTCACTGAAAACATCAAGGCTGTTTTTACTTTCATTGCTGAGTTTTGCAGAATAAAGAGATTATAATAAACAGAATACAGAGAGTTGATAGCATTATTATTATTATAATTATTTATACAGCACCATAAACGCACATTCTGCTTAACAGACAAATAAAAGACCTCTTAGGAGATCAAGTTCAACTTTAGCATAAAGTACAACTTTTCCATAAAAATTTTCTTTTTTCGCAGTTGCAAAAGCCAATTGTTTCAGACTAGAATGTATTAAACGGAGCAACTGAAATCTATATCTAGGCTAAAAAAGGAAGTCATTTGATCTTACTGCTGAAATGTGTAGGTCAAAACTCACTCTCTGATAAAAATCCTCCTGACTATAGTGGAGGCCAGAGCTGACCCAACATTCCCATCAAAGCTGCTGGAGTCCAGGAGTGCCTAGGACTTTTGAAAATAAAGCGGGTTTTGTGTGTTTTTAAAGCTGATGCGTCACTGTAGGTCATAATACCTACAAAAATTGCTGCAATGTATCAAACTCTGCATAAAGCCCAGCACTCACTTTCAGCTGAGACCGTAATCTTTCAAAAAATGTTACTCTTTAATTTTTAAAGAGCATGAACACTGAAGTGGCCCAGGCTTAGAGAAGATCTGTGAGGAAGGAAAATCTTGGAGATTGAATTGATTAAGAAACCCCAGTTGGAGCGCAGATCTGAGTGAGGAACAACAATTGTGTAAGCCTCCCTCCCAAGGTGTTGAGAAAATGTACGTGCACTGCTCTTGCCCATAGACATGAGCTGAGAGCCACAGGAGTGCCGGGAAGAACCCATTTCAGAGAAGCAAATATTCCAAGTGGACAGTTTCAAAGGAAATTCACTGAAAATGTTAACCAAATAACACAAAAAAATTAATTAAAAATAATGTATTAAAAAAACTAATTAAAATAAATGCCTATCTTGAATACTTTTTACGTATTTCAGAGGGAGGAAAGAATGTTTGTCAGAAACATTTGTAAATTGCAAGGCAATAAGAAGCACTGGCAGGTGTTGTGTCTGTTAGGGATAAATCACGGCCAAACTTCAGATGTTAAGTCAGGAAGGAACATGGATTTCAGTGTATTTGCAGCTAAGATCTTTGGCAGGATGCAAAGTTTTCTTGTGCCAGAGGGACATGTCCTCAAATCAAAGTCTTTCTTTTATAGCTTAATTGTTAATGTGAAACCACATTAATAGAAATATGGCAAGCAGATTTATCTTAATCTCTGGGCAAACTGGGTAGTACTTCTCTATAGACTTTACTAATACCTGTGGGAATTCACCTGACCAGAAGAAACAACTTCCATGCCCTTTTCCTAGTCAATGGAGAAAACCAGTCAGCTTTGTAGTACAGTTTGTCTCATCTTGAAGTCAACATCTGATCAAATGATTTGTGTGCTGAGAGTGTCTATTTGTTTCTGTTGAGCACAGAAGGTCTAGCTTCGATGCAGACATTGGCACTGAGGATGGCTAATGCACACTGAGAGGAAAATCCCCAATGTTGTGCCTGCAGAAAGATGTCTCTCTTGTGCCACTGCTGGGGCACTGAATGCTTACGGCAGCAACAAGCAAAGAGAAATAATGTCGCAACAAGAATATCAGCCTAATTATTAATCTTTTCATCTTTACACAGAGGTAAACCTAAGTCAAAACCTTTCCCCCGAATCACAATATTCAGAGCAAGTCCCCAGAGCCACACTTCATATGTTGTCCCTGTTTATGCACGCAGATGTCACAGGAATGCTGAGGCATGTTGCCTGTTTTTTTGTAGCTCCCCTAAACATGAAAGAAGGTTATTCTTTCTAATCTTCACTATCAATCAGCTAAGGATTCCCAAAGTCACAGCTAAGAAATGATGGAGGATAGACTTCGATATATTCTAAATCTGTATTGGAGAACAGGTGGACTGCATTTTTCTGTGCAAGAGTTTGTTTTGAACATATGCACTATCCATGTCCTGACCTCTCCATAAACCGTAGGAGTAAACAGAGAGTGCTCCATTATGGCACTGCAGAAATCTTCTGGAAACCTGTGCTTGTCGTTAAGTCATGAATAAAAATTGATTTGTGAAGTCTGTATTGAATGCTTCATTTTCAGTGGAAGAAAAAAGAGCAAAAGTCATATAATTCTCACTACCAAGTAAGACCTGACAAGTAAACATGAATGGTAACAAAGATGTTTTAGCACTGCATTATGTTCTGAAATCGCAAAAATTAGTAGACTGTAACTGTGCATCATTCCAGATCTGTACAGATAATAGAGCCTTTGGTTCTAAACTGCTTATCCATAACAGTTTCAACCTCTCTAGAGTTTTGGAATTTGTCCTTTTCTATTAGTTTGAGCCAGGGGTTAGGAAGTGACCCTACTGGAAAAAAATGTTGACTACTGTGAATTCATTAGTACTTTTGTAGTCAGCCATAGCTGAAGTGGGTTTTCCCTGATTATCTAAGCCAACTAGATGCAAATAGCAGCAGCCTGATAGAAAGCTTTATAAAACTAAGGAGAAAATTTCTCTTCCAGGGATTAGAAAGCACTGAAGCCAATTATGTTGAATTGGAGCCCACCTTCTGACACACTTTACAGTCCTTCCCAGTGTAGTAATTTATTTCAAATGCCACCTGAAAACACCGTAGGACAGCATCCAAAAAAAGCAGGGATCTGGTATACATGGCTCACATGTTTTAATACAATTCAGTTTCTGAGCAAATACTTTTGGACATAGCTCTTTTTCTGACCTGAAATATAAACTCAGGAAGATTATAAAGCAATTCCAATGAGAGAAATAAAACATGAACTGGATATATTGTTTTAAAAGTCTCAATCAACAAATAACCTTTAAATAAACAGCCCCTAAAGCTGTTTGAAAGCCTAACAAAAAATTTCAGTTAAAGGGTTAAAGGAAATTTCCCTCTTTTACACGGAAAGGGATTTAGCTTGTGTCTCAAGTTCTGTTCCAGGTCATTTTAAAACTATTTTAGATCTGTTTTACCTTGATAATCCTTCCCGAGACTATCCAGGAAGAGGTCTGAGTGTTCTGAGGATTCAGAGATAAAAAGAAGTCTCCAAAGTGATCTTAGTGCTCACTTCAGCTGCCTCTGGCCCTCATCCAGCAAAGCACTTAAATCTGTTCTTCACTTTGAAACTGGCCTGACAATGTCAACAGGGCTTCTCATGTATCTGCAGTTAAATACCAGCATAAATGATTATGTAAATCTAACCCATCTGCTTCAAGGCTTGAAGTACCCACAATAGTCACGGGAAGGGAGGGCCTTGTTCTGTTTTTCTGGTGATCATGTTAACAAGTTACTTTTCCCTTCCAACAGAGACCCTGACATTCATCTTGCTACACAATGCTCTGGTTCAGGCTCAAAAGCTTCCCCAGTCCAAACTCTTTCTTCTCAATCTTGCATCCAAACAGCTCTACTCAACCCAATCAAACACCGTCTTGATACCCACACAGATTTACTGCAAAAGCCTGTTTATTACTGGGGAAAGCTGACCCTCAGTAAAGCCAGCATGGCTTTTACTAATTAAAGAACATCTCACCTCTAGCTTTGCCCTTTGATTTCTCCTAGAAATCATTCAGTCCTTAATAGAGAACCGTCTACAACATGAAACAAAGCAGAGTCTTCTGGTGACCCTTGTTTGAGTAGAAATCTAATAGCTGTCTTGCAAGCTGGGGAACCATCTCTTCTTTTTTTCCTTAGAACTTTGTAAAAGCTAATTGGAAAACAATCACATCTCAGCACTTAATAGATTTTCACATTTCAATAGCAAACAATTTTTTCTTTGTTCAAGAGATACATCCCAGGCAATTTGCTCCCTTTCATAGAAGGTAGGTAGTTTGATCTTGGTTAGAGAGAAAGCTACCGTATATCACTTTTATTACCTACTTTATATGAGAATAAATGTTTTACAAAAGTTCTGAAAATAATTTCTTATGTCAGGAAGGGCGAAACTTAGTTCTGGCACTCAAGTTGTTTTAATTAGTTTTCCCTGAGTCTGTTTTCTCAGTTGTCTCACTAAAACTGGATCAGTTTTATTACCCTGAAGAAATAATTTGCTCTTATTAAGACGAAGTACTTTGTTCTCTAATTTAGTGTGTTACATTCATCTTTAATGTTAAAAGACCTGAGCCAAAGTTCACTGAAATCGATGGAAAATCTGCTAGGGACACCAGAGGGCTTTGGATCGTTTTAAGGGAGTTTTCATCTGAAGAAGCATCTATACTGCAGTTATTATGTGCAGCATATCTAACTTGGATATTATTAGAGGTGTAACTATGGTAGTACAGGACTCTGTGGGGCCAAATGGTGAGTGTTTATGCAACTCCTTGAGAAGGTGGGGCTTTTTTCAATCTGAGCTGTGTTTTATGCTGCCATGGTTACATTACTATAAATACCTGCCCTAGCTATCTTAAATTTATCTTATGTGTGGTTACACAAGTTGAGGTCACTCCAGTATAGACATATTTACTCTCCCTAGGGATTTCTTGTGTTATATTGATATGATTTCGTCCCTTAAATCAGAGATATATCTCTAGTTTTGCTTCATTGCTGACTGGACGGTGCTTCTGCTCATCAACAGTCACCTGTAATAGACAGTATTTTCTAGCAGTATTGTCATTTTCAGTTACAATATATTTTCTTCTTTCATTACTTGAAAAGGTTTTGATATTCCTCCTTTTCTGATAGGTAATTTTTTTTCCTAGCCGCCTGTGTTTCCCTGGTGGATCTGCTAATACCAATAAATTAATCCCTAGATGTATTATAACATGGTTGAGCACCATTATATTGACAAGTGAGCCAGAAAAACCCTCCTAGCTCAGTTCCTTAGAGACTGAATAAAAAAAGCCATCCTAGAACTACATTGATATTAGGCAGTATAAAAATTGTGTTATATGCTGGAAGCATTATTTTCCTTCAAGTGACAGGCAAGCCTAAACCTTAACAAGTGTATTTTAGAAGTGTCCAGTATGCTTGTTTATAAGTCTGAGAGTCCTGAGGATCTATTATAATTTTAGAAGAACAATTAAGATCCTACAATAAACATCACAAACATTCATTTAACAAGAGACAAAGTCCCTTAATAGGTTCATTGATCTTCAATAAGGGAAAATCTGACGTCTGTATGCAATCTTATGTACTCAAGTATAGTTTGTTTTCATCATGGTCTTGTACGTCCAGCTGAAAATCCTTCACTATATTCTCATATGTCATTATGGGCCAGATCTGAAGGTGGATCAGACCAAGAAGGGGCTGCCTGATACTTTCAGTCTCCTTTGCTTTGTACAAGATGGAACTAAAACCTTGCTCTCTCTAACCTGTCCATAATGCTCATTTTTCCAAAATGTAATAAAGGTTCCTTGAAACAGGCAATATTGTGTCCTCATAATTTTTATTTGTTTTTTTCAAAAGTTTGTGAGAATTTAGGGTAGACTTAAGTAATTTCTTATAACTTTCTCCACAAACACGGCAGCTACAAGTTTTTAAGGAAAGCTCTGAATCAACTGAGCAAGGCATAGAGTGCTCTGGCTGCAACAACAGGTATCATGAATCCTACAATTAATTTTCAAGTCTTGATACTGGAACCCTTCCACCTTCTGTGTCCTCAATGAATGGACTTCATGAGCAGTACTACTTATAAATGGAAGAAAAAATGAGGGAACAAATTGAGCAGTTATTAAAAATGGAGCTATTTTCTTGATGAAACATGACTCATGCTGACAATGGAGATTCAAAGTACTCTGCAGATTTAAGTCATAAGTAATATTTCACTAGTGATAAGCGATGCTTGAGAAAGATAAATCTTGAAGGGAAAGAAATTCTGCTTGAGTTTGTTCAGACAATTTTGTATCTTTTTTTTTTCTTGAATACCTTTACCACAACGTCTATAAGGAATCAATGCCTAGGCTTTGGTGACAGCTGAACTAAGCCTAATACATGCGCGTCCATGCACACTTTTTATTTTATTTTTTATTTATTTTTATTATTTTAAAATTATTTTTATTATTTTATTATTTATTTATGTTTTATTCCCTACCCCTCTTTTTTACTTCAGAACAGAAGTTTTTTTCTATTCATATATGTGAACTGAATGAGTGAATCACCCTGATACAAGCAATTAATAATGTATATTCTCACTTATCTTGAAGGGTTAATGAAGACGACTGTTGGCAGTCAGATTTAGAGGATTCAAAATACCTGGTACAAAGACATGAGCTCAGAAGCCAAAGGAGGCACAGGAAGACTTCATGCCTTATTGTCTTTTTTCTTGAGGAGGTTCAGAAATATAATAATTCAAAAAAAGACTTGTCATGAGTATGTGTAGTTGAGACAGGACTTATTATGTATTAATTATAATCTACCACAAGCCTATCAGAATGCTATTGCTGGACCAAAGAAAAACACCTCTTTACTGTAATCCTGAGGGTATATTAAGATATCATAGCTCCTTCCTTCCAAACTGGGAGGAGTGACTGACACGCCAGAAGGCTGTGCTGCCATCCAGAGGGACCTTGACAGGCTGGAGAGTTGGGCGGGGAACAACTTGATGAAATACAACAAGAGAAAGTGTAGAGTCTTGCATCTGGGCAGGAACAACCCCAGGTTCCAGCATAAGTTGGGGAATGACCTGTTAGAGAGCAGTGTAGGGGAAAGGGACCTGGGGGTCCTGGTGGACAGCAGGATGACCATGAGCCAGCACTGTGCCCTTGTGGCCAGGAAGGCCAATGNAGGAAAGGCTGAGGGAGCTGGGTTTCTTTAGCTTGGAGGAGACTGAGGGGTGACCTCATTAGTATTTATAAATATGTAAAGGGTGAGTGTCATGAAGATGGAGCCAGGCTCTTCTTGGTGACAACTAATGACAGGACAAGGGGTAATGAGTGCAAACTGGAATACAGGAGGTTCCATTTAAATATGAGAAGAAACTTCTTCAGTGAGGGTAACAGAGTACTGGAACAGGCTGCCCAGGGAGGTTGTGGAGTCTCCTTCTCTGGAGACATTCAAAACCCGCCTGGACACCTTCCTGTGTAACCTCATCTAGGTGTTCCTGCTCTGGCAGGGGGATTGGACTAGGTGATCTTTCGAGGTCCCTTTCAATCCTTAACAGTCTGTGATTCTGTGATTCTCTATGTAAGAATGTGTTACAGTATAGCTGTATTTAAATTGTTTTTGAAAAACTTATCAGCTTTTTATTGAGTTTTAAAAGCTTATGTCAGTGTTGATGTAATATAAAAAAGGATTTTGTTCTTACACTTTTTAAAATGTGAAGAATATGTTCGATATTCTTCATATAATACTGTTTTTTAATGAGGTTAAAGGCTGCGGAAGGTGTCTGTTTCTTGGCTGATAGAAAGGCAGAAGGAGAAATTAGTACTCAGAAAGAATATTACTTGCTTCTTTCAGCACAATCGTTTTGTCTTCGCATCTGAACCCTTTATTATTTTCATCCTTGCTCTATTGAAAGCTGGGGGCAGGGGATACTCAGGTAGCTGGATGTATCTCCAAGCATACTCAGGTGTACTAAAAAGCCTTATGTGTGAGCTCCTGGGATGATTCTCTAAATCCTTAAAGTAATCTATTGTCCATCTCCTTTATACCCAGTGCTCTGTTCTTCTTTTTCTCTGTTTTCAAACTGGACAATTCTATTTTCCGCTTCACCAAAATGAGGATGAAAAGCCTTTGATTTATACCCTCAGTTCTCTCATTTACAGATCATACCGTTACAGAGATTTTTGACTATCCATTCTGCTTTCAGGTAAGGTTAAAAGTGCTCTGGATCTTGACAGCTATGCAGCAGCAGTGGGCTCAGGAGAGCTGCAGGAATGAGTCATGTGTACTCCAGTGGCAAATGGGGAGGAATTCATATTCTCGAGCTGCAAGTGGTGTTTTTCTCTTCTTTTATTTCAAAAACAAGAGTTATTCTTAAGTGTTTTAGCCGACTAAATTGATCAGCATAGCCACCAGTTTTAGGTCAAGAAGAAAGGAAATATGTTTTGAAGCTAAACCAAATGCATCAGATTCTTTCCAATATGAGGGCAGCCACACATCTGTCAGTATTTCTCAGAGGTTGCTTCTCTTCCCTTCCCTTCACCTGCAGGGCCTGCTTGAAGAAATTGCTATTAGTTGGGGTGCCCAGAAGAATGTCTGTACACCTTTTCACTTACGTGCTCCTCAGCCAGCCACCTTCTTTCAGCTTGTGGTCCCCAGAAGCGCGGAGTGCAAGCCACACTCTGACAGCAGGTATTTGTTATAACTGAACAAGCTGCTTATTGCAAAGCTGAGCGCCTTTGTTGGACCCCACATTACTAGAAGTGGGCAGAAAAGCATTTGCAGTAAGGGAGGAGCATTAGATCATGTATACAGGGAAAAACTTTCAAAGATGCCCAAATCCTACTTGAAGTTGATAGGAGTTAGGCACTTAACAGTCTCTTTCTGCCTCTGCATGCCTTTTCTTGAGGCAGAATTGTATTCAAGTTGTGCCAGGGGAGGTTTAGATTGGATATTAGGAAAAAATTCTTTGCAGAAAGGGTTGTCAGGCATTGGAACAGGNAATTTATTATTTTATTTTATTTTATTTTATTTTATTTTATTTTATTTTATTTTATTCCTGCTAAGAATGAAAGAAAGAAAGGAAAAAAACTCAACATTACTTTCCACTGAGTTTATAAATGTAAATGCCAGAAGGGTTCAGGTTCCTAGTCGCTATTTTTTCCTAGCTAGACTCTTAAATATATTTAGCTATACTCAGAATATAAACTACAACAGAGAAGATCAAGGGGTTTTATTTCCATTTTCTGACAACCCCTGATTTATATTCATTGCACTAATCCATAAAAACATAATTTCCCTGTATTTAAAAGGGTTAAAAAAGTGGTAAAAGTAGCTATGCTTTACAGATAATGCTAGCATTAACAGCATGAATACTGATATTAATGCAATGCTGAGGTATATGGTGAGAAGGAAAGCAAATTTTTTACTGCTTTTGTGGTTCTGAGATTCTTTTCTTACAACCAACACTCAGTCAAGCTGGGAATAAGATGGCAATGCTGCGTTCCTTTATGTCCTGCCAGCTGTATGGCATCTCAGGTTAATGCAGCCCACCTCCAGCACACTGAATACATCAGCCCATTTTAGACACAGCTGCCAGAACTAACATTATGAAGCCAAGTAGGAGACCAGTCATAGGGCTAGTTTTAGGCTGGCAGTCAGAGAAAATGGAGAACAATTTATTTTGTAACATCACTGGAGGGCAACAGGAAGGGTCAGAAGTAAAATGAGATAGCAATTTGTTGACAATATGGGGAAAACGCTGCCAGTAGACTTTGAAGTGGGAAACATTTCTTAAAAGCAGACCAGATGGAAGTTGATCATTTCGATGCTTGCAGGACGCAAAATACACAGATTGTCAATTACCTAAGAGACTACACAGTTTGTCAAATATAAGTTGGACAACAAGCAAAAGAAAAGTTAACAGTATAGGGGAATTCAATGGACGAGTTAGCCTAGCTGTGTGAAAATCTCTAGGAAAAGATAGTACTTTCAACCATATTTTTAACCTCAGATAAAATATTTCAGTTAACTGTGATTATTTTCTTGGTGCTGTTTTTTAAGATGGATTTATCAAGGAAATGTTTCTTAAACACTAAGATCGCCTACCTATCTTTTAGTCTTTTGCCTTAACTTATAAATTGACTGCCAATTTTTGATGAAGGGACAGGGATCTCAGATACACTCAATTCCTAGGCAATTAATGCACACAGAGAATTTGATAGAGAACCTCCTGCTAAAGTCTTCTTGTTGCGGTGTGAGAACAAACCACATGAGGTGTCAGTGAATCTGTACTGGTGCAGTTTGCACTGAGAAACAAAGCCAAAACAAGGAGGGTTTTATGCCTTGTGCTGCTCGTACAGTGTTTTTATTTTTCCACAATCTACTAAACTCAATAACCAGTATATGCAAAAAGACTTCCACATTTACAAGAGAGCATGTATTAACAAACTGACTGCTTTACATTATTATTATTTCCCATTTAAAATACATGAAAACCTGCTGTGGTACTCGTTTCTATAGGCATCCAGCCAACCAAGGAAGAAATGGCCCGATCCATTTTCTACTGCACTCAACCGTGGCATTTTCTTTGCCTCAAATACGGTTCTATGTCAGGCCATTGTGAACAATATAATACAGGAAGTACATGACAGGTGTTGGAGACCAGTCATCAGAAAACCTAATTCCATGCAGTTTTGACCAAAAAGATCAGGCCACGTGTCTCAGAACAGGCAAATGGATAAGCAACAGGGAGAACCCTTACACATTCGTGTATATATACATTGATGGACAGTAGAAAGAAATACATACCAAGGGAAAAAAGGGATAATTTTGTTATGTCTGACAGCCACACAATTATGGATGCATAAGTAAGCAAGCTGGAATATTAGTCAAAGACAGATACTGAACAGGACACTAATCTGACCTAGACCCAGCAGAAACTGGAAATATTTTAGATGGCAGTAAGGTTCAGCTAATAGAGCTGGGGGGTTGTGTTGGCACGCACATGAGTACTTGTGTGTGTGTGTGTAATACACTCAAGAAGTGCCAGATTGGTGTTAAACTGCATGCCAGTTGTTTATGGTTTAGAAAATACTTAGAATACCATCAAGAAGAAGCCTGCGGGATTATTCATACAAGGAGCACCACAAACATCTTTGCATAAAACAAGACCAGCTGGTGGAAAGGAAGAATCGTTTTCTATAATATTTGAACTTATTAGCCATAAAGAAGCCTCACTAGAAATGTATGGGATGACTGTGTACAACAGAGGCAGAGGTCAGATAAATACTGCATGTTCCGAATTCTGCAGGAAACACCCCTCCAGAAGACACCACTCACAAGCTTCAGAGACAGTGCTGATTAAAATGAAGGAACAAAATACAAAGACAGAAGCAGTAACAGAGGAAGTCAACCTATTCTGAGCTGGTTGCTACCAATCAAGTTAGTACATTGACCCCTATCAGCTGGAAATTCAGTTTTTCCTTAGCAGAGCTGACTGCATGCACCTTCCCAGTCTACTGCAATGGAAAGTTCAATCACCTCCAAAAAGCAAGTTGTGATCTCAGACAAATGATATATTCATTCAACATCCCAGATAATTTTAAGAGCACTGTTCTAACTTGAGACACAGCCTTATTGAAATCTTTGTCTCTAGGCATCTTTAGGCTCTCATTGAGGTCTAGGGGGTTATTGAAAAATATAGCTGTTAGAGGCCATGTGAACATGGTAGATATTCCAGAATGTCTGTCCTAAGGCAAAAAGCCACCAGGCTATTCCATCTGGAAGAAACTTATAAAGGAGCCACTAAACTCAGACCTCACTGAAGTCAAAAGTAAGAGAGGAAAACACCAAGCCCTTCAAATGTTGATGTGCTCAATGAGGTTGGAATGACTGCATTTTGTACACTGTACATTTGTAAACTAAAGCACATGTCTAAGAACAGAAGAAACACAATTGAAAAAGGGAGGGAGAAAAGACCTTAGGGCTAAAAAAGAGTAACTTAGTCTGAGGATCTGAAAAGACATAGTGACAAGATCCAGATACACAGACCTGAGGGACCTCTTCAAAGTCCAGTGTGAGAAAACCACTTTCTTTCCACTCAAGATCGTGTTGCCCACAAATCTATGATGCATTTTCTTACATTAATAGACCAGACCCTGGGAAACTGAGTTAGATGTAGCGGGTGTGGGGAGGGGGTATGCATGGCAGACTGACAGCCTGAGCACATCAGTTAACTAGCAGTAGTCCACTCACCTGCCACTTGCAATATCCTCCACCCAGGAGGTACTTCACATGCAAGCAAATTAGGTGTTAGCTGACTTAAGCAGTGCAGAGGTCAGTGCTGATGAAAGACCAGTGAGCAGGAATTCAGAGGAGCATCTTGACAGGAATGCAATGGCATGACAAGACTGAAGGGAGTTGAGCACGCTGCCTTCATCTATTCCTGAAAAACAATACAGAGGGAGGTGAAGAGGCTCAGCTGTTTTGCATATAACCTAAGGAACGAGGATCCAGCGAAGAAGGACCGAAGATATCAAAAGCGGGTCGTCAAAAAGAGATGACAGTGACAATGTGCTTTCTGCTGAGCTTCATCTTCCCATTTGCTGGGGTCATGCGGTCCCAGGGCGGCAGCCCTGCAGCTGTGGTCCTGCATGACACCTTGTGTGTGGGCACAAAAGACTCATCATATCTGCGACCAAAACTCATGAGAAGAGAAACCACGTTGCTGCAGGAAGGGAAATTGCTGCTTCAATGCATGTACTTTCTTGAAAGCAGGAGAAGCTGATAAGTGTGCGCGAAGGATATGAACAAACTCTTAGGCACACTTTAGAACAAGGTAAAGCTTCGGTCTGCTTGAAACTTTTTCTGTTGCTTTTATTTAATGACAGAAAACGGGGTTTAGCTAGTTTATATATTCACGAAAAGGGATGATTTCTGTCAAAAAGCTTCATATTTTTTAGGAAAGTGATTAAAAGACGATGAAATTTTTCATGTGCCTGAAAATAATGCAAACACTTCTTGATTGCTCTAAATGTTGTTTCAGTGTAAACAGCTGCCAAAATTTTCTCTATCACCTCCATGATTGAGTACAGAAATGAACCACAAGCCAACAAAATCTATTTTAAACAAAGCCTTGTAGTCAGCATTGCCAAAATATATCTTTATCATTAAAATAATAAATAACATTGACAAAATAAGCAAAAATATGAAAGATCTCTCTGTTATGGCCCAGCTCAGGGAAAATATGTGTCAAAACACCTGAGTGACCTTTTGAAAATTTTTTAAGCTAAAAAAATATGAAGCATGAAATTGAAATCATACCCTACTCCTTAGTTAGTGTCACTATGTAGAGATAAGAACCAAACTGCTTGTTTTGAAGTCTGGAAAAGAATACAGGCAAAGATATCAGCTTCCCTTATTTCTCCTTCAACAAGCAGCAAAATATTCCAGCCTACAAATCTCAAGTCACCGTCAATTGTTTCTAACAGCCAAATCTAATCTATAGACTGAGGACATGGATGAAAGTAGGGTACAATTTCTGTCTTATCCTGAAGTCTGTACCAAGAATAGCCTTCGCTTGATCCAGAAGAACAACTTATGGCTCCAGGACTTGAATACCTTCCCTATTGCTCATTTATATCCCACACACTTACATCCCCTAGGTTCCTGGTGCTGTTTAGGTTCATCACCATTATCACTCATCCACAGAGTTTTTAATCTGAAAGACTTTTGTTACTCTGTGTGTGTGTAGCTACCTCGAGCTAGTATTTAACCTCATGCCCGCCAGGTCATTGCTTGTGGTGGAAGAGCACACACACCTCTAGGGATATGGAGGGGCAGAAAACTGATGGGTGAGTGAGTCAGCAGTAGATGCTTCTTTCCTGCTCCATTGTGCTTTGTGTCATGCCTGCCACCATGAGACCTGTATGTAATTTTTTTTTTTTTCTCTTGAATAGCACCTTTAGTTTACCAAGGGTATTTAAAAATGCCAGGATTTGGTATAAATATTCCAGTCCTGAAATTAGAGTTTAACTGATGCTGCTGTACTAGACAGCTGTTGTAATGTCCAGGTCACACCTCTGTACTAGAATCATGTTTACTGAGGGGCCAGAAGCAGCAGGTTGCTATAGGAAGACACTGCATTACATGTGGCTGAACGTAGGCTCTTCAGTCTTGAAGTAGGGCTCCATTTGAACTCTACTGCTGGCCTGTCTTCTGCTTTCAAATTTCCCTTTCTGAATGTGTATGACCAACACCTTAACTCAAGACTGTATTTCCTTCTTTTCTGAAAAAATGGAGTGGTATTAGGGGGAGGAAAAGCTTCATCCTACCTTGTCTTGGGTCACAGTGGAATAATGCTTCCAAGCAGCTTTTGCTCACTGGGCCTCTCAAATAACTCTGCCAAGAGGATGAGGAGACCCCATGCAAAGGAGCAATAAGATGCAAATATTCTCAAGCGCATGAAATAATTCTCTCATTATGCTCTGCGGGTCTCAGAGGTGCTCTTTGTAAAAGACAGATATAATGTTTTTTGCCCCCATCATTTTCTGCTGTTACTCTGCCTCTCAGGTTTTCATTTATGCAGCACCCACTGACCACATGTCTATGGTCCAGCCTGGGGAATCCAGGGAAAAATAGCCCTTGACAATCTGGGCTTGGATTCTTCCTGCAAACTGTCCAGCTGCTCCCATTTGGCTTTCCATGCTCTATATGACTTCCGTGTACTTTTCATTTATGGGTTTACGTTTTATTCTGTTTTTCTCTAATTAGCAACAGATACCTGGCCCTGTTCACTGACATTTGAATGAGAGTATCCCTTCCAGCTCGGATTATTCCCATTCCTGGATGCACTGGAGTCTACTGCCTGGATAGTTTCCTTTGCTTTGGCCGTGTATTTTGCTCTGGCTGCCTCATTTCTGGGAGCTTGCTTCAGACTTCATTGAGTTTATTGCCTACACTGTGTCGAACTACAGTTCATTATTGTCATCATTTTATTAAAATAGCCCCTAAGTGTACCAGGTTCTGAACGCCTGACTACAATATACCATGGAGATCTCCTTTACTTTTGTATTGGTCAAAGCCAACAGTAAATCTGCCATAAGCAGCCAAGCTAATGTCTTTGTGAAGTGCTGCCATGCTTTCCCAGTACCCGGCATTTATCGTTGGCTCTTGAATGCTGTGTCTTGACGTGGGGTGCATGTTGCTTTTGCCTACCAGGGGTAAAACACACTTCTGTTGCAGGGGAAACAGAATTAGGACTAACTGAAATCCAGTTCTATATTTAGACATCCATGCATTCTTTATAAGTTTTGTGTTATCTTTTCTGATCTGAACAGGAAAGCAATGTATTTGGTCTTTATGCCATATATTAAAATCTAGAGTGTTAAATAGAAAGGCAAAATGTGTATGAGTCGATAAGTGACCTTTAATATGTAAAACATGCTGCCTACGTTCTTCAGATCTATAGTGGAGGTACTGTCTGGTTTATCCAAAGCACAACAATTCAAAAGTTTGAGCGTTTTAATATCAAGCTCACAGGAATGCTATAATGAAATGTAGAGAACTTTACAACAAAGTAGGAGAAAGTAAAAGAAAAACTGGAAACAGCATTTGTGATTAATGAGGTGTGACAATTTGCAGGGATTTTGCGATTCAAGGCTGGTGTTGTGAAGTAGAAGCAAAATACAGAAGTTTTAGCATTTGTGTTCTGTTGGTGTTTTATGGTTTCATACAGACTCAGCAATAACACTGTGGAGCATATTGGAGTTTGTTGTGCCTTTATGTTGAGCTTTTCCAGGGAAAGTAGGAAAATGTATACAATAGTGTTTATCTTGTGTTTGACTGACTGTCCTTCAAGTATAGGCATACTGAGAATCTCATTTTAGTGCAAATGAAGCTGTTTAAGTAATCATGTCTAGATATTTTTAATAGCTCTTCGTAATATCTTATCCCCTTCCACCCTAAGTATCTCTGAAAACCCTCCAAATGCTCCAGAAAAATGCCTTGGAGCAGAGCTATACATGTAACAACTTCAGGTATTACAAATAAAAACTTTAGATAATAAAATAAGTTCAAACCTCAGACTTCTCAGCTTTCTACAACCTAGACCCACTGGTTTTATTACAAAACTTTTATGAAAATTAATAATATGCAACCTCCTTACTAAACTCACTGTACAAAAATTAATTTCATTAACTTTTTGAGGTGAAGTACAACAGCTTAATCATTGAGTAGGTCTGGCGAGGTGAGTGTGAGGAAACAAAATCATGACATCAGTCATATTAGCACCATCCAAGTGAATAAACTGGCCAAATCTAGTGTTTGAGGCTTTGCCTCAAGCAAACAGAATCAAACTGTTAATGTAAACAAAAAGTTTGTTTTGTTTAGCAGGTCAGCATTTAGATTAATCAAAGAGCAGAACCTTACAAGCATAATTTTGCTTCCATATCTTGTAAAAAAATACAGTCGTAATAACAGATTCCTTTCACAGAGACTGGTTTTTATCTGGTGATAACTTTAAAAACTGCAGTTATAAAAGGAGCTAAACTAAAGACTACAGATTCCCTGTGCTATAATACATCAGGATTTGGAGCCATAACCATGGTGAGACCTTTTAAAAGACAAAAGCTGCCACAAATTTGGAAGACCCAACTGTAAAATTATTTATAATGTTGTTATTAACATCTGTGTTACAGAGAACTTAATTTCCCCAACAGCAGAAAAGCAGCATGAAAGATTTTGCTGCACACCTCTAATTAAGTTCAACACAATTACAAGCAGTGTTGTATGGTAGAAATTTCACAATCTTCTGTCCTTGACTGGAGTGATAGTTACTGCAGACGAATTTTTACAGTAGTTTTCAAAAGCCCATCCGCCCTACACATACGCACACATATTTATATTTGTATAATGAGCAGTGATATAGGATGCAAAAATGTGTAAACTAGACATTTTTCATTATATAGTTCAGAAATCTGTCACATGCTCTTGGCTGGCTAATCAAGCCCTGACCGCTAATTCATCTTCCCTGCTCAACTCAAACATCCCGGTGTCACACAGCTGTCATTTTTCAAGCAATCCAGCAGAGAAAAGTTTCTTTTCTTTCCTAAAACGGACACTCCCTCCTCCCCCCAGAATTTCAAGACAGTGTTAGGTACTGGATTAGTGGCAGAATAAGCATTTGATACTTCTCCAGCCAGCACACAGAGAAATGGGGACCCTGGGACCAGTGCGCTTCCACCATATCATGAGGGTTTGGCAGTGCTTGTGTTTATTCCCAGTTATTTATAATTCCGTTATGCTCTTATCTGAATGCTCCATAATCTTTTGGGTCCTTGAAGCAATGGTGTGAGATAAAGGACTATTGTCTTCTCTCACAGGTTGGGCAACTAGAGCCAAAATTTGCAAAGGCTTTTATTACATTGTATGTTGTGTCAAAGGCAGACAGGGAGGGATGGAAGGAGGAAAAGGTTACCAATTTTAAGTGTTTCAAGAGTTCAAACACAATCTCAGGCATGACCTCATTACAAGCTGTAAGGCACCTAGTAGTGGATGCTGCTTAATACATGTACCTGGCAGTGAGAAGTAAAGAGTTATCAGGGGCTCCCAAGGGCACCATTGCTAATTTGCCCAGGTATTCAGGGCTACTGACTTGAACCATTTCCATCCTGTGTTGGAAAGGTGGGTTCCCTAGGAGACAGCAACATCAGTGTACTTCTTCTGGAACGCCTCCTCTCTTGGCTCACCAAAGTGTGCTGTACGTGTCTTGCGACTCTTACCTGTAGTAATTGCACGGGGAATTGTAAGAGTTAGCATCTCATGGGTTATTAGTCACCTCCCTTGTCCAGGACATCTGGAACCAAGGTGATGAACCAGGGGCTCCCAGATAAGCATTTCTGGCTATGCTTTAGTTTCGTGTGCAAAGTAGTCTTTTTCTGCTGATGCCCGTGAGATTAGACTTCCCCTTCCACACCCAGCATGTTTGGGAGGAGAAGGGGAGGGTGGCAGGGGAAGACATTGCCACAAAGCTTAATTTCCTCTCTTGGTATGAAACTTCAGCTCTAGGATCTAGGTAGCTTCAAGCAGAGCCTCAGTGGAGATCTCCAACAGCGGGGTCATCACCACCATAGTGACCTGGCACTCGAAAGGATCACCAGCAGCTGCTTGTAAGCATGACAGTTCTGCATGGTGATTACAAGGGTTCTGAGGAAAACACCTGTTGTGGTGTTTTGGACATAGGTGGCTCATGGACATAGGTTCACACAAAAAAATACCGTAGCATAATATCTAGGAGCCCAAGCTAGACAGCTAGACAGCTTCTGAGCTTATTTATATTTTTCTCACTTGATTATGGAGATGACTGGTTATAGTATATAACTAGTTAAAGGGTTTTTTTGTGGGGAACAGAAAGGGATTCTGTATGCCTTTGGGGGTGTCTGCTGAATTAGATTTCAGGCATCAGGCTTTGCAAGTTGAAGTAGAGGCAGACCAGCTAGACAAAATGTCTGACTAAAGATGCAGATACACAAGCTTATGGTATGCGCAGAACATAAAATGAACTTGTTCATGTGTCTCTGTGGGTGTATGTTGGGGGATCTGACATTTGGAAAGAATTGTATAAAAATTCAGCCTTTATGTTTTCCTGACAAGTAATAAACCCATTCCCGAGTCAGGACAAAATCCTCTTGACATACAATCAACCCCTGCTTCACCAGAATCATAGTAGTGGGCTGATAAAACAGAAAATAATTACAAGCAAATTCTAAAAATGTTGTTAGACTATTTCTTCTAAAGTATCTTCTCCCTGAAAAGCCAGGCACCTTACTAGCATCAGTCAAATTACAGGACCCAGAGGGAAGGAAAATTATAAGTAATAATTTCAGAAATAGCCCCAGGATGCACTGTGTGTGCCTCTGAGCCAGGAAAACCCCCCAGGACATAAGTCTGGAATACAGTAGCTGGCTCATTCCCAGACAGAGAGCTGCGGTCTCACTGAAAGCCTGACAGACACTGCAATGCATATATCTTAAAAGCAGCACCAGTGGCACTTAGTCATTCAGATCTGATTCTCAAAAAATAATTTGGGTTCAGGAGAGCAAAAATGGCAGACACTTTGGGGATAAATCCCAAGTATTGCTGAGGTTTGGATTCTGTATCCCATTGGAATAATTTCTTTGTTGTTAGTGTTCATTGTAATGATCTAAACCCTGTTCTTTCAATGGGTATGAACTTGCTTGACCTAAAGAGTCATGCAAGTTCATAGAATGAGTAGTCTTGGGCAAAACACTGGATTTGTGCGGTGCACAAGATCACAAGTGTACATAATATCTTTGTAGGATGTGGCTCCTGGAACAGCAGTCATCTGTAATAACTGTAGTGACTTCAGTTGTGAAAGGGGATATTGTCTAGTGAATGTTTTCTGTGATGCTAGCAGACAGGGCAAAACATACTCGTCTGTTTATGCTCATGTTTTCAACTCTGTTCAACAAATCAACACTGGAGGAGTTTTTCTCCTCCATTTTAATCCTTAACCTTCCTTGCTCCAGTTTGAAGTAGCACAGAGGGGAGAGAAGGAGTCACTACACATTTGAATTTTGGAGCTTAGCTCTTGTAAAACTCAGCAGCCAGCCGGCAGCTGACATCTTCTAATGAGAATGATCCTTTTTTGCAAACAGCCAAGTTCCTTCTTCTGGGTTCTGCTGTTGCCAGAATACTGCTATAGAAAGACTCTCAGGGACAAAAATACATTAGAAAATAGTAGAAGGAAGGGAAATAGTATTGGCTGCAAACCTGTCAACCCAAATCAAATGTTAGCGTCTCTTCCTTGCTTCTAATTTAGTAGAAATATGCTAAAGATTTGAAAATGTGACTCTTCATCAAATATGATCCTATTTTTCACTCCCTAAGTTAAAAAGTGCCATTATATTAGTGTTCTCTCTCTTTTGACTTTCTAAAGTGAAAGAAAAATGTCTTGTTTTTAATAGGCTGGAAAAGTAACTGCATGACAGTCATTTGCACCCGAAGCTTCGTTTTCCTCTCACTTCCCTTCCCACACCCCATTGAAATCCACAAAGGCCTTTTTCATGTCAAGCACATGAGAGCTTTTCATGTGCTCAAATTGTTTTTTGCAGGTACTAATATTAATAATTCCACCTGCTGTTAAGCTTTCAACACACAAAAGCAGGACATACTCTTTATATGCCTGATGTATTTTTTTACATTTTAGATGAAAAAATAAAACTGGAAGCTCCATAAGGGGCAAGGATAGAAGGCACTGTCTGCATAGATACATGCTTCTTGCTTGTTCTGTGAAATCCTCTATCTTGGGGCTCCTTCAGCACTGCAGATCTGGAAGCATGCAGCGCGACTTATCAGACTCCCCATGATGTTTGGAGTTCTCCTTAGGCTCTAGCTGTGGGAAGCAGGCAACTTGGATAGGAAATTCAGCTCACACTTCCTTTTTCTCAAAGGAAGTTACAAGTACTTCAGGTTTCAGAGAATGGCCTAAAACTATGAAACAAGTACACCTCTCTTGGCCAGAGACAGAAGGCAGATTAAAAATATTATTTAAAAAGCCTTGTGATCTTTAACCTAATGTCTAGTTTGTCTTTCTGGGAAGTGAGTGAGCCAAAAAGAGTCCATAAATAATTTTAGGGTGCTTGGGTTTGGCAGTCCTGAGCAGACAGGTAGGCAGACGTCTGATGTTTAAAAGACATGATACACAAGAGACAGCCACAACTATGTACACACCTCATAGAGAGGGAAGCTGGATGGAGGCATTGTGTTCTCTCTATAAATTGCCAAAGGGAATGAAACTTGTAGTAAAAGCTCAGACTTTTTGATGAAATCAATCTATTGCCACTACCCAATGCATCTTGTGTTCTCTTTTGTTGCAGCACATTACCCAGCGATTGATACCATAAATGATTTATATAATCTTCTGGAGTTCTGGGCGAAATAAGGACAAGCTGGTCTCATTATCTTCAAATTTTCCTACTTTTTTTTTTTTTTTACCTCAGTCAGGCCCTTAACATCCTTTTAAATGTCTTTTAAAATATATATTTATTGTGTTAGAAGGTAAAGGAATTAATTCTGGAGATGCTTCAATAACTGTGAATGAGGTTGGTATACAGTCAAGCTGAATGGATGCCTTGTTAAAATGAAATTGCTGTACAGGTGAACTGTCTGGGACTGAAGAAATAGCAAAGGGTAGACAACAGGATTCCTATATACTTTTCTGTTCCTTTTTCTCTATTCATCAGTTTGTCTGGTGGGAAACAGGCCTTTGTTTAATTTAGTGATGCAGTCTACTGGCTCTGCCGTCAGGACCTGTGGACAACATCATAAATTAAAACCTGGACTGGGGGAACTGGTGCAACTGACCACGGGGTTCCTTCAGGGTCTTCAGGCAACAGAAGAAAAGCTGAGAAACTGAGTCATACTCTATCTTTACCCTTTCAAAGGAATACACAAATGTTCTTAATATTGTCCTAGTAAGTTTGCTTTAATGCAGTAAAAAAACCCAATAATCAATCCTAGACATATGGCATGCAAGATAGCATATGCAGGCACTCAGAGTTGCCCATATCCTTGCTTCTCTGTAGGTCTCTGGAGTTGCAGACAGCCTATCCACTTCCCTCATCTCCAAAACGTCAGTGAAAAATGTTTTATAAAGTTATAAGCTCATTTAGGTTGGAGGCAGACAGTCTTCCTGGCCTAGCGCCCATCTTAAAAGTAAACAAGACACACTGCAGAAAATTATTTGCCATAAAATACACACAGACACTCACACATACATGTACGTGCACTCTTGGAAGAGGCAAACTATTTCCAGCTTTGGAGAAACGAGATCTTAGTGGACACCAAGTTGAACATGAGACAGAAACATGTCTTTGCAGCAATGAAGTCTAACAGTATCCTGGGCTACATTAGGCAAAGTATTGCCATCAGGTCGAGTGAGATGATCCTTTCCCTCTAATCAGCACTGGTGAGGCCACATCTGGAGTCCTGTGTCCAGTTCTAGGCTCCTAGTACAAGAGAGACCTGGACACACTGGAGAGAGTCCAGCAAAGGGCCACAAAGGTGATTAAGAGAATCTCCTGTGAGGAAAGGCTGAGAGATCTGTGGCTGTTCAGCCCAGAGAAGAGAAAGGTCAGGAGGGATTTCATCACTGTGTCCACATACCTGAAGGGAGGGTGCAAAGGGGATGGAACCAGGCTCTACTCAGTGATGCCCAGTGACAGGACCGGAGGCAATGGGCACAAACTGAAACACAGGAGGTCCCCTCTGAACATCAGGAAACACTTCTTTTCACTTGAGGGTGACTGAGCACTGCATAGTTGTGGGGCTTCCCTTCCTGGATATGTACAAAAGCCATCTGGACATGATCCGGGGCAACTGGCTGTAGGTGTTCCTGCTTGAGCACAGCGGTTGTACCAGTTGACCTCCGGAGGTCCCTTCCAACCACAATCATTCTGTGGTTCAGTGGTTCTGCAAAAACCTTTGTTTTGGCTACAGTTTGCCTTTTTTTTTTCTCCAGTTTTCAGTCACACTCAGAATAAGGAAAAGTAGAATTAAACATGAAGGAAGATGTCAAAGGGATTTTCCCATGTGAACCTGTTCCTTCCCTCCCCCTATTGTCTCTTTTCCTCACAAAGGACATGATCAAGAAAAAGATGCTGAACATAATCTGCTGATCCACTCGGCATCCCAACATCCATGGCCAAATAACCCTGTTGTTCCCTCTGTCCCACATACACAGTCCCCTCACAGGACAGGCATGTCTTCCAGAGAAAATACTTCGATGTTTAGTGCACATCAATTCAAATTTTGTCTCAAATAGAAAAATAAATAGATGACTCCATTATTCTTTTCTCCTTACCCGCTGCCCACCCTTTCCCTGATTGTCGTTGGGTGGCACTGAGAAGCACATGTGCATGAAAGTAAACCAGTTGGCCATGAATTTCCAGCCCTTATTAGCAAAGATTTGGATGGTGAAAAACTTTGACCAAATCTGAATGCAGAAGAATCGGTCAGTCAATATTTCTTTGTCCACGGCCTTTCTCGTGATGATGCTGCTGTTAACACCCTGACGAGAAGTAGTCTCTTGTATCCATATTGAGCTTTAAATACTGTTTTACCTGCTGAGAGTGAAAAAAAAAGAAAAAAAAAGTGCTGTTTAGACCAGAGGGAGTTCTTGTTCTTTGTGTTTACATAATAAGTAGTTAGGGGTTTTTTTTCCCCCTTATATAGGGCAAGGAGTCTGCGTTGTTTTGCAGATAGAACCAGGAAAGGTTTCTTTTAGGAGTTTTTGCTTGGCTTTCTGTACTGGGGATAATCCTTAGTTTACACTCAAATTTCTGTTCTGCTTTCCCCTGCAAAGTGGGCCATGGTACATGTTCAACAGAGCAGTTGCAACGGGATGACTCCGGCTAACATCACCTTAAGTGACCATGACAGGCAAATGGAATTGTGGCAGCAGCCCAGGCCAAATGCTAAATAACATTTACAAAAACTAAATAAAGTGGCTGGGCTCAAAGGCAATGTGGAAGACAGCATTTGGCAATTGCTCTTTTTAAGGAGATATATTTTTAATGGAATTTTTATATCATGCAGATATTGGAAATATGAATTGCTCATCAGTGAACACTCATCTTGCAAAGATTCCAGCACTAACTGGATCTTACTTTCTCACATAAAAGGAATATATCACAGAAAAAACAGGACTGTTTCCCATATGGTCAGGTTTTAGCAGAAATTAAAATATTAAATATCTCCTGCTTATTGCTCTGTTTTTAACGGGTGAAGTTAGAGAGCCTGGAAAGATGCCAGTTAGCAGCTAGCGTGCAGGGGAGTCACTACCTATTCTTGTTGTTTTTCAAAGACAGATTTCTTTAGCTAGGTAACTGTGCTCATGCAAGATTATCTTGAACAGGACAGAAAAACATTGTATCCTATCTTTACCATATTATCACTTAAAAATCAGAAATGTCTTGGGGTCTCATCCAAACTGGGGCTCTACTGCATGAGGCCCAGAGCACACAGGGAGTCTATGAGCAGTTGCAGGCTTTGCAGTTTTAGTCTGGAAACTTTTTTTCTGAAAACCATAGTTGCCACATAGAGATTACTGCCTGAAAATCTCACTTTATTTTTAAAGGAGTACATTTCTCGCCCACAGTGCCTGGAAATGAAAGTCCTAAATGCTCCAGCACCAGAACACACATAAAAAGACTGTAAAATGAAATTGTCTGCTTTCATGGTGTTAAGTCAATCCTGTGATTGATTGGGTAAAGGAGAGGGTCTGAGGAAGGGAAGGTGTTATTCAGGGTTTCTGAATGCTGGAGTCGGGCAGAACTGCAGGTTGTTGTTCTTCCTCTCCATCATAAAACTTAGAGATTTTAAACAGCCATCATCTTAATCAGACCATCTGCAGCCAAAGCATAGGCCAGTAAAAACTGGTTACCCAAGACCGTCATTTCTAGGCTGCTGCCTCATGACATAACAGAATACTGGTACCCAAGGATGCTCAGGGATATTTCACATGCTGAAAAACGAAGTTCATATACCTTCATATTGGTGTGTTTCGGCTTTGTGAGAACTATTTTTCAATGTCCATCCTATTTTACTTTGGTTTGTGCTACAACTTTGGGTTGCCACTCACAACAAATTTATGCAAAACCATTGCAGTCCACCATGTGAAACACTAATTCATGTCTCCAGCATAATCCAGACACAAAATAGCTCACAGTCACTCATAGTCACCTTCCTTTCAGCAGCTTGGCTTTCTGAGTGTACAAACCAGCCTTATTCCAGCGAATTTGTGCATGGATTCAAAGTTCCTGATGCTCGTTCTCTACATTATTGATACCACAGCAGTTCTCAGGCATGCCAAGAAACTATTTTAATTTTTTTACAACTCTGAAGATGCAATATATTGTTTTTTTCCTGGGCCTCTTGCTTCAGTATTTAGGCACCACAGTTCAGAAAGAAAAGGCTTCCATATATTTTGCTTTCTGACAGACTTCTTTGGCCACTGCTCAGAAACGCATGAGTTATAGCTGGGCACCAAGCCAGTGCGGCCTTCAGATCAGCTGGTATGGACTCTCCCTGACTAAGTCAGAGCTGGGGGAGGCCCTGGAGGTAGAAAAGTTATTTTTCAGGCAAATCGCCTTGCGGAGCTTATCTTGGAGTTAAACTTTGCAGTCTGAGCAAGGGAGTTAATCCAGTAAACTGAGCTTGAAAATACAAGATTTAGGTAGATGAAAAAACAAAGCAAGCTATGGCTAGCAAACAGAACAGAAAGGAGAGAAAACTTATGTCATATTCTTTTGGAATGTATGTCTCTTTTTTTGAAACGAAAAAAGCTTTTCCTAAATCTTCAAGATTTTACTTAGTTTTCCTTCTAAAGAAAATAGAGTAATAGTTTACATTTCTAATACGATCACATTTGGTGCCCTTCTTCTGGGCTGATTGGATTTTTTTCCCCTGCTTTATATCCTTCTGCTGTATTTCTCTGATTTTTCACTCTTTGTTTTGTTTTGTTTTGTTTTGTTTTTTTAAATCTTTTATCTTTCCACTTTTTCCCCTAATTGGAAAGCAAGTACTGTCCGTCAACATCATCAGCCAGTTTCTTGAATGTTGACCCCAGACTCTATCTTTTAAGTGCTCTTTAGTACTAACATGAACATTGTGTCTATAAGAATGGTTCCATGATATTGCTTTCCTCTGAGGAGCAGCCTGTGGTACCCTCCAATGGTGCACGGAAGGAGCCATGTGCTTTTGTCCTGAAGCAACTCAGCCATCAGAGGACAAGGACACTGCAAAGAGCACAGGCTAATGGTTGAGCTGGAGGCAGTAACTTTTTTGTTTGCATGTCAGAGTGAAAAACAGGAACACCAAACACCTGCCGAGAGAAAGATGGACTGGGCAATATTCTATTCTTGTCCGTTTGTTCTCATTTTCTGTTTGTTCTCCACCCTTTTGTTACCTGTGTTTTTCCTTTATTGCCTTCTGGATTGGCAAATCAAGTTAAATATTGATCAAGGGACCTGATTTTTTGCTATCTTTCTTCTTAAACTGGTAAAACTAGAGTTACAGTGGCCAAGAGGACTATTTTAGCTGAACAAATCACGTAATTAATGGAGTTTTTATTATTGGATTGTATGAATTGCATACTGGGTCCTGCCCTGTATCATGTCGTTGATTTTAGACCAGCTTAATCAAAAGACATGAGAAACAGAGCACAACAGAGCATTCCTTCCTCTGGCATTCGCTTTCCTTTGCTGTTATTCAGCAGGTTAGGGACTTCCTCCAGTGGAGGCTGTGCTCGACTTAATAGTCACGGGTGAAAGGAAACCAGATCTGTGCTGGGATCTAAGCAAAACCACCTTGGGTTTCAATGCACTTACGTGCATGCCTAGCTTAAATAGGCAGGGATGGAAACCGCCCTGCTTCTTTGTAAGATGACCTGGGGATCTACAAAAGTGTCCTCTCTCAAATCCATCACCTGGTGTCAAAGCGGGATTACATCTCCTCCACCACTGCACACCCACACCAGCTGGTGACTCATTCCTGTTTGCTCTCACACAACCACGGGCTACTTGAACAGCTTTTTCCCTTTTCATGGGGCAGGGAGCGGCTGTTTGGTTTCTTAGCAGCATACCGGGGTAAAAAGGGGAGCTGTGTGTAGAGAAAGGCTCTTATTGTAAGTTGTGTTTGCACTGAAAATTTTGAAAGCGCAATGCAAACAGGGACATCAAATATAAGCCATATCTCAAATATGGTCTTAAGTCTGAAAAGTGTGAGAGAGAGATGACCTCTACCTCACTAGATGTTAGCGTTGCTAACAGGACTATCATAATGTCTGCAATTGTACATAGACATCATGATGCATGGCAAATTTTCTTGTTAAAGTGTTTTTTTTCTTTTTCCAACTTAAAGCATTGTGTCGTTTAATCTCTGATTATACCAGATGTTTATCCACAGTACACCAAACTGTACATTATGGATGTTTTTTCTTTTTCCTAAGGAAACCATTAAAAACATACGAGAAGCAAGCAAGAATCCAAAATTCCAAAGGTAAATTGCTTCAGTCTGAAGACATGTCTGGTAAATATTAGAAATATGCTGTGTAACTATATACCTATATAACTTTCACAGAAGCAGAGCAACAAAAATGCTAAATCACAGTGAAGTTACAGTGAGACAGGACAAATAGCTGAGAAATGGCAGAAGGAAAATTAATCTCTGTAAAGCTGAAGATGTAAATCCAGGAATCAAAGTAAGAAAATATCATGAGACAGAACAAGCTTCTTGAAGAGATATGAGAAAGGAATAATAGAATAATCTCAAAAGGATGATGGTATAAGTTTACATGTTTTGCACTTAGATGCTTCAGTGGCTGTGACATTGGTCACAGTGTTCTTCAGTCACATAGCAGGGGTTAGTAGGTGCTTTCAAAGAACACAACAAGTATTCATGAAGACCTGCTGTTGTGGTTGTCCTAGGTAAGTGAAAGAGTTGAAGAAGCAGGCTTTGGCTAAGTTTGACTCTGTCCTTTGTACATATCTCCCAAGAAGAGCCTCTGGTTCCTCGTGTTGTGCCCCTCAAAGCACATTTATCAGGCTTAGCAGGCTCTAGTTACTGAGCATGGAGTGGCATTGTTTTCCTCAGGGGACTATGAACCTGCAAATTCTACATCTAATGACTTTGAAGAAGGAGCATCTGAAATTAATTACTTGGGAATGGGTCCCTGACCTCTTCACTACCATTGCATCACAAGACCATCTTCTATGTAAGCGAATAAAATAAGTTTAAAAAGAGAGTGAGCTAACTAGTTAGGGGCTAAAAGCAATGCAGAGAATCTGTTCTTCTGAAGATAAATAGATCCAAGATAAGGGTCCTCTTTGAACTAGAGAGACTTTTGAAATTAATATATATACTCAATTCTTCTGAAATTTCTGTGAAAAGTTTTATGACAAACCTGAAATGCCACAAGCCTCCCTTTTTCTTTTCATTGCCTATCTCTGTTCTGGTACTTCCTTGTTTCAGTGACCAGAAGGAAAGAGGCACAAAGAGCAGTAGCCTTTGAAAGCTTCTCAGTTTTATCCAAGATAAGCAGATATGGCTGTCTCAAAGTTTTCAGTATCATTTGTACTACAGGAAATTCCTTGAATATTACAAACACTGAAGTTATCTAACTGCAAATAGCAGCTGTCATTGGCAACTGTCAAGTTTTTAAGAGTCTCTGCTGCACAACTTTTCCAAACCTTGACCAGTACTCCATTCAGATGCAAACCATGGTCGATGAGCAAAGTCAATTCTTTACAGCAGACCTTAACCTCAAGCCTGGGACGACCATTATTCAGCTGTTCCTGAGTTACAGGAAATGCCTTGGTAATTTGGACACCTCTGTCACAGACTATTATGAAATTCTGTCATATGCAGGCTGCCAGTAAAATGTGGAAGAAAGCCGCATCATTGGTGACGTCACATGGGAAGAACTGAAGGTAAATCTGCAAACCACAATTCTCCTTTGGGAAGTTCTGGAAGCGCTCCCATCTATCTCAAAATGTGGAGAAATTTGGACAGACGGCAGTGGGGCGAGTCACAACTTTCAAGTGAGGCAGCTCCTCTAGGCACACGCGGGGCTACAGTGAATGCACCAGACGCGCCAGCGCTTGTTTATTGTTTCAGCCAAGTGCTGTGGAGTCAGAGAAGGCGCAGACAAACTGTGGAGACATTTAAATCTGTTTTGGGTCTTGTTTTGTTTCATGTTTTACTTGGGCATACTCAGAGATTTCTTCCCTCTTTCTGCAGATAGGGCCTCGATTTATAACGACATGGAAAGGCAATCATCTAGACTTGCCCCAGTTGGATTACACACTATGGAAAGCGTGTTTAATTATGAAAAATTAAAGACAAGGGGGATATGTTTAGACTAAGACTGTAGACAGTTTCTTGGCGAGAAGCAAAGCTGAACAAAAAGGGTAAGAATTCTAGAACAATTGTGAAGGATTTATTTACATTTTTAAAAAATCTACATATGTTCTCACTTAAAGCTCTTGGGAGGGTCATTTCAAAGATTAGGACTCCTGGCTGTTCACATTCATCTCTACCTCTATTCTCTCTGCTTGCAACTTGAACGTTAACATACAGACCACAGCAAAAGGAAATGCGTGTCGAGTGTGACATATCAAATAACACAAAAGCTCAATTGCAAGAAATACATTTTAAATTGATCAAATACTGTGAGGCATTTTAGTAACATTTATTGCTGAATTTTGCACAGTTCAGGCCACAAAGAGTTTCATAGAGAGTTTCTGGTTTTGCTGCTAAATGAGAAGTAAAATTTATACTCTTATGGTGTATTCTTTTTAAGCCCCTCTGCATCACAAAGTGAAAAAAAAAAATCCAGACTTTTTTCCCAATATCTTTCCTTTAGTTTTTTATTTTGTTTTGTTTTGTTTCTGCTTTCTTTACTATACCTTCAATGTGCGTTATGCTTAATCTCCTCTTTAAGTCTCTAAAGCCTCGATAATCCTTATCCTACCTTTCTGGAACACCAAAACCCAGCAATAGAGTTGATCTGCAGATTTGAAAATAGGCCATTAGAGTTATTCTACACAAAGAACTCAGCACAGTTTAAACATGAAGAGAGTGCAAATATATGCCATCCTAAGTCAGATTAGATGTCCCTAATGTTCTGTCTCAGTAATGTAGGCTCTGTGACCAGTTTTCATGACAACACAGGAAAAAATCAGCAGAAAAGAAAACTATGGCAAGTGAAAAGGATGCTCTGGATTTCTTCAGCCAAATCCTCCTCCTGTCATTGATGATGTTCTGATGGTCCTGTCACAAAGCTCTCAGGCTGCAACTCACCCATGGAGTGGGACAGGGATCAGCCTACCTGTAGTTTACCTTCCCTAAAGAGCTATTATTACTATATAGCCACCTCAGGCTCTGAATACAAAGGTCAAAGCTCTTATCCATAGCTGGAAGTCTGGACTGTGGGGTGAGGTAGCTGGAGGCTCTGATTATTATCTCTGTGATAACTGAGCTCTGTGACAAAAAGAGGAAGAGGGACCAAGGGGAGGGGACAGAAGGCAGAGCCCTGCTGTCTAGATGATTTGGTCACTCTGGACCTCGGGAAAAAAGGGCTAAAGACTTCAAACTGTTTTCTGAGTGTTTTGCATTTTCCATGCCAGGGAAGCTCTCTATGTCATTAAACTAAAGAAAATGCAAAGTTTCCCGAGCACCTTGCTGCTTAGCACATGATGTGTGTGGACTCCAGGTGCCCAAGAAAAATTTCGCTTGAATTTCAAATGCAAGAGGAGGATTTATGGAGTCATGGAAAAACAGACAGCTTGCAACCATTGTGAGATTTCAGAAGATTCGTGACAGTTTATTAAATAGAAGGCCTTCACCTCCATACACACACACCTATATATACCTGTAGTGAGTGCAGGAAACATAAGCAGTACCAGGACAGTGGTTTTGCTGATGATTGTAGCAGATACAGATATTTTTGGTTGCTTTAAGTTCTACACTTCAAACGCCATAGAGTCAAGTAGTTCATCTGCCCTCAACTCAAGGATGACTTTTACCATCTGCGCATTCAGTACTGCTACTATACCACATAGTGCCATTGGAGTTTTTACTTTAAGAATTCAGAGTGACACAGTTCTAATTGTTAAGGAGAAATAATGGGAATATGAAGGATCACCACAGTGTTGGTTTTGTCAGCCACACCTAGATAATCCCAACCTGTGAACTTTCTGTCTTGGCTCCAGGAATGTCTGGCTCTGAGACAGAAAACAAGCAGTGAATGCCAAAACAGGCAGGTAATCACTTGGCAGCAGACTCCTTTGGCTTAAGCTTTGAGCCAGAAAATGGACACTTTCATGACTGTGGCATACAAACAGAGGATTCTTTGAGGGAAATAAAAGTTATTCTCAACCTCTTCACAGGTGACAACCCCATCTGCTTTATGCTTTGTGCCTCATGTCCCTGCGTCAGTTGCATCTTCAGAAAATAACAATTCAACATAAAAATGGTTTCCTAGATGCAAGTGGAGGAAAAAGAAACAAGCCCTTCATTAAATAATGAGTCAACTGATCATAAACTGCATCACAGCAAACATTAATGCTTGAGGTTTAATGCCACACAGAAAATGGAAATATAGAGAAGGTATTTGCCTGAACGACTCCGTTGAAAAAGTGTAGTATTATTGTTTTCGTCCTTGCTTGCTTTGCTCTAGACAGGAATCCATTAACATCAAGTAAGGCCTATTTCTAATCCCCTTGCTAAGCCACAACCCTCGACCCAGGAGAATTGGTATTGAAGCAGAAACATGTCAATCATTTTGGCCAATTAAGCACAATAATAAACATGAAACAAGGAAAAAATGTGGGCGATATTGCCAGGATAAGGAGAGCAGTGTCTACTCATTTTGAAACCTTGTCTAGATTATGAGGTTAGCTCAATGAAAAATCATCTACAGCTTGTCTCCCAGGTCCATGGGATATTCCTGATCTGTAGCTTATTCATTTCCTGTACTAATGACACATGCATTCAGTATGTGTCAAATGGTAACAGGATTACATTTCACACATATTTCCCCAAGTTTTTGTTTCCTGAGTACTCCACATGCTTCTGTAGTATGTTTCAGGCCAACAGCAATTCAAATGATCACTGGGTTTATCTGGAAACCTGTGAAATAAATCAAGTGCTATTTGCATGCAGCAAGCTTACTAGATATGCTGATGACAATGGGCTTCGTGATGCTTTTAGCTGACAAGGAGATAGTTAAATTTCTGTTTGATTTTTAGCTGTTCTCTAAGCTTATCCTGTAAATGGTAACACATTTTTGTTTGACATTCAAAAGAACAAAGTCACCGATTTGCAGAGGAATCAGGAGTTCTGAATTTTTATTATTTTTACTGGTGGCCTGCTTTTCCTCCCTCTGCTCAGTGACCATTCCACGTTAATTGCATGGACCTGCAGCAGGAATCTATATCTAGCTTTACAGGTAAAGCAAGTGACAGGTAACAGATGCTGTGCAAAATATCTCCCAAGGCAATGTACACACACACACCCTAGAACACACGGGCTTATTTTGCCATGCAATTAAAAAAGAAAGGGTAAGCTTTGAATAAATACAGTAGCCATAAAGAATAAAACCATCCTGAGATTAGCTGAAGGCCTAGGCTCTCTCTCTAGCAGTAGCCCAGCTCCTGAGGTGATCAAAATTCTGGGAGGAAAAGCCCAAGGATGGCATGTACAGATCCATGGCATCTCTTGGGCATCAGAAAGCAAGCAGGAGAAGAGGGCGGAAGCCTGGTTTGCTGCCAGCTCACGTTTTCATTTTGAACAAATGTGTAAAAAGTTTAGACAAAGTCCCTGTAGACCTCGATAATAGTGTTTATCTGCTCAGCTTCAAAGAAAGCCACAGAAGGACTGTGATGAAATCTGGTGCAATTGTCCCTTTCAAAGCCAAGAGACTACATATATGGATATATATATGTATATGTATTTTTGTGCTGGAAAAGACTGATGGCTAGGTAAGTGTGGGCCTGAACAGTCCTTATATTGAAGCATAATAAGCCATTTATCATTTCCATGTAGGGGAACTCTGATCTGTCCTTTCCTTTCTAATCACAAATGGTAGGTGCAGGAGTTGATCTGCACTCCCCCAGCCACAGTTTTTGACATATGTCTGTGCAGGCTGGTTGTAAGCCAGCTCTGATTCATGAGTTATGTTTTTATTTTCCTTTTATTATTCCCTTTGATTGAAGCGATGTCTATAAATACCATATCACCCAAATGTTGAAATGGTGGAAAACAAGTTAGCAATGCTGTATGCAGGCAAATCCCTCCTGCTCTCTCCTTTTCTCTCCAGATAAACAGCCCATCTCTGGTTATCCATCCTAAAGTCACCAATGCTTAAGCAAGTGCCTGGCAAGTACTAAATAATGAAAGAGAGGCTTTTGGGGATACTAAGTCTTTTCTGCAGCCTGAATAGTACTGTTGTGCTCTACAATGGTCACGAGCATGTCTGAGGTTTTTCGAGCTCACGCAAGATTCAAATGAAGCAGACTACGCTCAAGAAAGATTTATTTATTTATAAGCTTTCTAGCCATACCACCAGTGATGCTGACATTATGCCATTAACTTGCTCTTCACATTTTAATGTTTACTATATATGCATACTTCGCATAGCTGTTCAATCTAATCTAGATTTTTTTCCAGTCTTTTTTCCCCTCTGTCTTGTTCTATCTGGTATATCAATGTGGATTCAGAGTCTGGAGATTAGTACGACTGAAGAAAGGATTATATAAAAAGGGAGGGAGGAATCATAGCACTTTTACTGCCAAGGAACAAGTGCAAAGAATATGAGGTAACATATGTTTGGAAACCTTGGGATATAACTATTCTGCAACTGGCAGTAATATTGACTTTTGTGTAGCTTGAACCTGAGCTAGCTGACAATACTTTGCACCATGGGCTTAACATGGGCTGCGAAAGCCAAGCAAGGATGCTAAGGATGTTCATGCCAGCTGAGGTAACCATCAACAAGGCTACTACTACTGCGCCGAAAATATCCAGTTTGAAAGTTATTTAGCATGCCACAGTGAGCTCCTGTAGGCAGGTAGAGGCACAGCCAGCCCTGACCTGCTTAAGAAAAACAGCACAAAAAAATCCACCAGCTTATTGTAAGTGGATGGGTGATGTACAGTTCAGCCTGTAGCCAGACTCTCCAGAGTCAGTGTTCAGATCCAGCAGCACTCTCAGGGCAAGCTGGTATTCCTTTTGAATCACACAAAACCAAGAGCTTCAACTTTTCAAGGTATGAGCTCCTTGACCTTCTGCTGTACAAGTGTTTACTCAGCATGCATTTGGTGTTAACATAAAATTCACTCAGGGCCTTAATCAAAGGCCACTGTAATAAATGTAAAGAATTGGAGGAAAGTAAGCAGAACTTCATCTTCCAGGGATTTTTCAGTGGAAGCTGGGTTCCTAGTTCTTTAAGGTTGACTTGCACTGTGTTTAACCTTTGGGTTAGGTTGAACCAACTTCTCTAGGTAGCTAGGAGAGATAAAAAGTCACTTTTGACTCACCGGCTAAAATGATCAGGTATCCACCTCGAGCCCTGTCCATCGGGTGAAGCTGCCTTTTGACTGACGCTAGACATGACCTTAAAAAGATATCCAGTATCTGGCGTCAGAAGCCTTAACTAGATATCTACCTTCTTATGCCACATGAAATGTCCTGCTGCCTACCCAGCATCCACATAGGATATGTTTCCTTATATATCTGGAGAACGCCTCACACAACGGCTACTGCTCTTGACTGAGGCCTCATTGTTGTGTTACAGATGAGTTAATGATAATTCCTCACTTTATGCCAGTGGGTGCATCTCCTGTGCTGGACCTGCAAAGCAACAGTGAATGAGAGATGGTATTTGGAAGCCCGTGCACCCATAGGACACATGACTCTGCCTGACAGTCAGGGCTGGTGAGATTGGCAGCACTGTGATAGTCTGGCTTATCTGGGCATCCACACAGGGAGGTATGTGCATCACAGCGCTCTGACTGTCCACACAACAAAGCTCCCCTCCACAGGAAACCAGAATTTATGAGATGTGTGGCACATGCCAAAGTGACAGCCACACACCTGCAGGCAGGATGTGGCCGAGATGCACAGTATAGGTATGAGGGGAGGAGATTTTTGTATCTCTCAGCTTTGAGATACACACTAAGTCATGCTTGGACCACCAAGCTCCAAAATGTAAGGAAGTTTAACTCTACTTCTGATGCTTTATACATTTTTGTTAATTCCAAACTTTCAACATGAGTAAAGAACCTTCTGTTTTTTGCCAGCTCATTGTACAGCTGTTCGCTTATGCTGCACAGCTGGATAGAGATTGGTGGTATGGGCTACAAACAATTTAAATGGCAAAGGGAATAAAATGGCTATCTCACCACTGCAGCAAAAATCCATCAACTGTGATGCAACAGCTCAGAAGCAGAGATGCTTTCTTGTGTTGCACTGGCAAGAACTGTTTTTGTAGTTTTAGTAAGACTGTCCAGACGATTTTGCTTTCAAAAGATGTGCACTGTACATGTATGGACTAAAAAGCAAGCCAAAAATGCTCTGAAGTCAGATAATGCAAGCTTTGAGAAGAAGGTGAAGGCCATAATCAAGTGAGGGTGCATTCCCAGCACATTTCTCAAAATTTAAACATGAAGAAATGCCCATGATAGATTTTTCACCTTACACGCTCGGTGTCATCCACTATCACTTTGTACCCTTATCCTAGTACCCAAGACACGGTCACCTAGTATTCATATCCTCTCAACTGGCTGGTTTTGTGAAAACTTGGTAGAGTGGTTCTTATCTGGCTGAGAGCAGGACACCAGTTCTGTCCCTACTGATGTACAGCATCACTCTTGAGGTTGTCTTCATTTGACTGAAGACTGCAAGCTCTGCAATCCTAGCTATATGGTACCTTGCCTACAGCACCACCTCTGCCTGTCCTGTTCTCCTTCTACTGTTGAGTGGAGCAGAGGGATCCAGAGGATCTCAAGGAGGAGATGCCTAGATTGAGTGCTCTCGGCTCAAAATCCAGTGCAGCTCTAGATGGCACTGGGCCACTCATGTTCACATAAACATTATATATACACTCGTAAACATAGCTTAGATTTTCCTAGAGGGAAATTATTTTTTTCACCAGATCACTATAAACATCTACTTGATAATGCAAGTTCTCCTAGCTTCTCAGACCATCACTACTAAGTCACACCAACTTCCCACTGCACAGGGCCCTAGTCCCACCCTTTCCCCCTTCTCCAGTCCTCGTACCTCCCTCCTGTCCAGTAAAACTGAGATGTCCCAACCCTCAGCCTCAACCCATATTTTGGCTGATGCACTGTTTCTCCCCGTTAATCCATCATGAACCAGAAGTGCAGCCACTTAAGCATCCAGTGTGACCTTTCAGCACCCCTGAGTTCCAGAAAAGGCACCTACCTTCTTCCACCCTGTGTCAAGAGTCTCAAATACATACAATAATTATCCTCTGTGAGTGCCCACATATTCAAAGTGATGAGAGCAAGCTACGTGCCATGCTTCTGGATTTCTGAAGCTTTAGGAAATAGATCTCAAACATTGATATGAATTGAAGATGGTGCTCTAGATTAAATGTAAGGCCCCTGCCTACTGTTAATCTGTACAAACATCCAAGAAACCTCCAGTTTGTTCTCAAAATCCTTTTTCCCATTTGAAAGCTCAATGCTATTTTGCCCTTTTATATCCAGTTATGCATAAATCCATGTCATTGGTGTCTAAACACATAACTTTTCCCTTAGCAGAGTAAAATGGGTTTCTTTTAATAATTTAAAAATATTTAGTTTGATGGGTACTTCCCGGGCAGTGATAACTCCCCTGATCTATTATGTAAGTAATCCAAAAGAGTTCTATTGTTATAGGCCTACATAGAGACTATTTAAAAAAAAAAAATATTTGTATGAATTTTGATTCGTGCCCCATCTGCCTCTGGTAATGATCCACAGACAGATATTTATATTTGGAAAATAGCTTGAGCTGTCTAGTGAATATTTCATGGCACCCACAAGATTACTGCTTCTAAAAGTCATTGGCATTGGTAAAGCACTGAGCATATGATTATTTTTTGTGAGAGACAGATGAGTAAACGGTTCTCAAGAAAGCTGAGAGAAATTTAAAACCCAAGCTCAGAAGGAAAATAGTTAGCTTTTACAAGGATCAATCCATGCCAGTATGAAGGGATATATATTATCTTTACAGAATTGTTTTTATCATCCTTCCAGCTAGGGGTCCCATACATTTTGGAAGTCACTTTATACTTTTTCTAAGAGTATCACACTTCAGAGAATTGGGCAAATGGAGCAGCTGAGGGTGTGTCTTTCGAAAAAGTACTTGCAGAACAGGTTGCGCTGGCAATGTGTGAAGTGCATGGCTGGACATCAAGCAAATAAAGGGACAACTCTTTCCTACATTTCTAGAAATGAAGTTCAAGCTAAATAAACCTTGTTCAGGTACATGACACTGATAATGCTCTTCTAGGTAGCATTCAAATAAATATATTAAGCAAGAAACTTATTAAGCTACTTCCAGTTGACACCCACCTTCCACCGCGATCACTGTTCCATGTAATATCCACGTTAAGTATGGCTGATATTTGCCTTTACAACACTGACAAATAAATATTTTAAAATAGGCATTTGTTACTCTTGCAGCCATGCAGATAGGAGTCTACAAAAGACTGAATGATTACACAAAGGTCAGGAGCTCCTTCTTTTTTTGCTCTATCTTGTAATGAAAGAACAAGGAGATACCCAAGGAAATAAAAAAGGTAATAACTGTCAGACTGATAAAAGGCAATATTTGTATGTTTGCTGACCTCAGCAAAACTGAGGCAAAGAAGGATACAGAAAGGAATTAGTCATATCTAAGAACAATTAAAATATCCACTGTCATATTACTTATGAGATGACTTTCTAAAGAAAATCCTTGTTATTGATTTATGCCCTAAGCAACTTCCTGCTTGCTTGTGTTAGAAATAAACTTCCCTCAAAGGCACTAGATTGTGTATTTATCTATTTTTATAAGTGTTGTAGCTTTCAGTGAAGAGTCTGATGCTGGCTGCTATTAGGTACCACAAAAGAATGCCGATTGCTTTGAAACAAATATAAATATATTTGGAGTATTTCCCATGCCTACTCTATAGACCTTTATGTCTGAGGCAGATCTGTAACTGTCCTTGACAAAATTTTCACTGGAAAAAAAGAAGTGTCTCATTTGATGCATGTTTATTGAATTCATTTAGGCATGACCAGGCTGTCATTCTGGATTCTGCAGTAGATTGGTAGGTGTTTATGGCAGTTGTTAATATGCCAATATGCAAGAAATGTTCTCTCCAGCTCTTTGAATCCAGAATCTCAATTGACACTGCTGTCAGAAACGGTAGGAGAGGGCCTTGATGGGCCGATGAGATTCTCGGCTCCACATCTATCTAGTTTTTCACAGCTGGTGAAGACAGCCTGAAAGAGATATCTGTGGGAGGCTTATTTTTTCACTGACTGTGTTGTGTCTGTTTCTTCAGGAAAAGAGAAAACTTCAGTTTGTAGCATGTTCCGCTAGAAGTAACTTATCGCCAGACTTAACATGGAAACACTCTACTGGGCTTCTTATTCATGTTCTCACCTATGGCTCTGCTTGCAGACCATGAATGTCTTGTGTTGAGAGACTTAGCAAAGAAGCACCCATGTTGTTAGTCAACCCCAGTCACCTCCAGCACCTATGGGCTACATGATGTCCAAACTAGGGACGTTGTATGTGCACAGAAAGAGTTCCACACCTCAGAATAGGGCGTGAAACGTGCAGAAGGTTGAGGAGGAAACCTTTTAGGAAAGACAATAAAAGAAGCTAAGGTACATCTTAAATCTCACTGCTTCCTAAGATTTAGGTGTGGTTTCATTCACTATTTACAGCTGTTGAACTCTTAATCATGAAGATCACTTTTTCCCTCTCCCATATTTAAGGAGGATAGACCTTTGTAGCCTATAGTGAAGGACTTACCATGCTGAGAGTTTAAAGAGCAGTTCCCACATTACAGCCTGGCAGAAGGGTTCGCCAGAGGAACAGCCCACATCTACCAGGGCTTACATTTAATGTAGGTGACAAACTCTTCAGCACTGTCAAAAGAAGTGCACTTTTACCCATGGCCAGAGGCAAAACACCAGTGCTGTGTTAATGTCAGGTAATTTTGAGGTTTTATGGTTTGATCAGAGGTGTCAAGGTGACAGAGAAGGTCCTTAGTCTCTAAGATGATCCCACCCTTCATTTCACATAACTGGTCCTGTCAGAGAGACCCCTGGCACCAAAGAAGCCTTAAGGCTCGCTCACTGAAAATTCAAGGGTCTTGCTGTCCCTAGTGATTACTTAGAGATGAGGTAACAGGGAGGTGTAGGGTCAAGGGGAGAAAAAAGGTCACTTAGAAATTGAGGAGTGACAGAGCTGAGCACAGACTCCGTTGTGCACATACTGACCCCCCCATGCACAGACCCATGCAGGAATGCAATCACAGCTGTGCACCCTCCAATTCTGGACTTCTCAGGTAGGCTAGGTGAAGAATACAAAAAAAGCTGTAGGCAGCAAATGTCTCATGTCTTTATTAAAATCTTCTGCATGGAAGAATCATAAATGTATCACCCTTTTACACACATGAGGAGGGGCTTGGGGAGAGAGCTTTTCAGATTAACAAAATAGGTGTCTGGAGGATAGGCAGTGAATAATGAAAACTGAGAAGAAAGAAACATTCACTCCTTGGCTGGGGAATTATCAAACTTGTAGAGCCTAGGGGCTGTCTTCAGATGCATGAGCAGCTTCTGTTCAAGACAAGGGAAATAGTGTGTCTATGCCTGTGAACAGAAGTTGATCCTGGCCCTAGGTACCTTAGAAGGAAGTATTTTCTTGCCATTCTATCTTAAACAAACAAATAAATAAACAAATAAATATCATAAAACATGTTATTACAGACAATCTTGGTGCAGTTAGCTCTCCTCTCTCTATTTCTTTGTTATTTAAATCAAAAGTTAGATACAGTACGCAACTTTAAAGTAACCTTATATGGTAATTTTGCTGCAATAGTAAAAAATGATCAGTTTTTTTGTCAGACAGCCAAACAACACTTCTGCAGTACTTTTTATGCTGACTTCCAATCTATGAACATTTGGTCAAAAAACATGTTTCTGTTACAGTCCTCATCTCAGCTACAAAGTCTGAAGCATACAACACTCTTCTTAAGTGAGAACCAGGCAAGAACCATCCCTGATAAAAATAGCAACAAGGAGAAAATCCCTGTGAAGGAGTTCAAGCCAATCTTTGCAGCATGTCAAGGCTAATAGAGGCCTTGACAATTCAGAAGTAGGCAATAAATGCTTCATGTGCTTAGTACAGAAGCAAGGCGAATGAGAATAAACCAGCCAGTCACAGCCTGCTCACAAAGGTCCATCTGACACTATCATGCACTCAACCGTGAACAGTGATATGGAGAAATGCAGCCTTCCTCCATCACCTTGGTCCTGATGACGTGATGGGAACGTGAGGGTGGTGATTCCACTGTGTGGTGGGAAAGCAACCCAGAGCAAACCAAAGCACTATAGCAGGATACAAGTCATTAAGGGATGCTTACAGAACGGAGAAAGTTAATTTTTTTTTAAAAAATTAGATACTTCTCACCTTCAAGAAGAGGACACCTTAGCCACAAGACCTTCCTGCTGAGCAGTCACAGGCATCTTTGCATGCACCAGGGAAATTAGAGATAGTGGAGCTATACCACAAACCTTGGTGTGCAGCACAGCAAAGCCAGCTTTTGTTCATGGACTTCATTTTCTCCCGAAAGAAAGGTCACACATCAATTACTCTATACGGTACACTTCATTGAGAGATTAGTGAACACTGTCAATGAGGCTATAATAGAAGTCTGTATTGCCTCAGAAAAATCCAGCAGTTTGACTTAGCTGACGGATGCATCATCCACTCCCAATATCCTGACCGCTATTAGAAATGAAAATATCTCTTTCTTTAACTGCTTCAGACATCTCATCTGTTCATCTGGGTGAATGTACCATTAAATGTCAGTCTATAGACCTGTCATTTGGGGGGTATGAGTAATAGGCTAAAATGTTCATATCTGAGTGAGACACACGGATCTGAACATAGGCATATAAATAAATGGCTCAACAGCCATAAATGGCTCAACAGTCATAAAGACCAAGCACTTGTAATGCCTCTTGACATCACAGGGAGCAGCACCTCCAAAATCTTAGAGGGGGGTCAGCTTTTCAGGGATGCAGTACAACCTGGTGTGGGATTGTTGGCAGGAGGATTGAAAATGGGCCTGATTTTCTATACTAAGTGTTGGTAAAGGGGAGTTGCTTTACTGTGTTTCACAATATTCCCTCCTGCACTCTCACACCTTCTTTTCCCTATGAACTGTGGATGGTTTGAGGAGTTTGTCTGACAGGGCATACTGTCAGGGCAGGAAGAAGAAATGAGTTAATGGCACAGAGACTTGTCTGACTGACTGCTCTGCACAGCATGGCTGGAGTGCGATGAGCTGCACTATTTTTCTCCTTAAATATGTGTTGCAAATCTGAGGAGGGTACATCAGGACTCCTGGGGCATTTTTAATGACATCAGAAGAGATTACTTAACCTGAAGAGGTTAACATTTAGTAATTGGGTTAGAACCTGCTGTTACCAGACTTGTCAGTCTTCTACCACTAAAGGACATTTTAAACATCTGTGGAGGCCACAAACTGGGTAAAAAAATGTCATGCCTCAAACTCTAGGCAAATAAAATGTATAAGGAAAACATTTTCAAAAGTATCCTGGGATCATTTACAACTGAAGTGTTTAGAAACGAAGGCTGGTATCTAAAAATTAATACCTAGTGAGATTAAGAAGATCTTCTTGAACTTATGTAGGTGATGCAAGATATGAGTTTTAAATACCTACAATACTTTTTTTCAGTTGGTCTTAAGTTATTTACAAATCTTGAAGGTTTTTTGCCTTAAGCAGCTAAGTCTCTTTTCTCACCTAAATTCCCCTCAAGTTTCTGGGTATCTAAGGGAGGCTTAGTCTTCTGTGTAACTAAGGTGCCTTTAAAAATTTGCAGCAATTGCTTTTGCTCTTATACATGTGTTTGAAAGTAAAGGTTGTAAATTCGTTATACACTAGCATTAAACTAACAGAAAGGAAAGCAGCAGCATGCACATCTTCTGATAGGAAAATGGTGTGGTTAGAGTGTTTGCTCGAGTCTTCAGTGTACATAAAGAACAGTCAGCAGTAGATTAAGGGTTAAAATAGAAACTGAGGTGTAAAAATCACAGAGCAAGATGAGGAAACGCTTGATAAATAGACACAAAAATAAAGCTTGCAACACAGCTCGGACCAAACTAAAGCACACCTGCACAACATCTGGTCTGGAGATGGTGTGCTTGGCAGCTGAGTGACAGCATGTCTCACAGGCTGACAGGTGGTCACGAGAAGGTACATCTCAGACAGACTCAGAGGCTCTCCCACTCAGCCTCGCTAGCTCGGGATGCTTGCTCTGTTTCTCAGTCTGCAGCTGGGGTGTGTTACATGCCCATGATCACAGACAAGGCAGTCCATGAAAACCAAGCAGGAGAGACTGGGAGGAAGACTGCAAGGAGGGAAGGAGAGAGGACTCCAGCACAAGACGACACAAAAGTGTAGGGTAGGGGGCACGAGGATGAGCAGGAAATTGCGGCAGAGAAGGAGGTGGGTAGGTCACCTGTAATTACAGATGGAAATACCAGAGAAGGTGCACATGTGAAAAACAGCAGAAAAGCGAGGTTGAAAGCTGGTATGTTGAAGTCTCACCTGTCACTGAGCTGGGGAGCCTTAAACAAATAAGTGAATTAGGCTCGGTTGTTTAGACATCCACAGGCCGACACAGGATGAGGTGTCCGCCCTTCACACAACACTCAGGATGAGTGGCACTACCTGCCAGGAGAGAATAGCAGCTGTTTGGGGAAAGTGGTCAACAACACGGATCAATGGACATCAACACCGACAGCAGCCCTGGCAAGGTTAATGGAGTGGAGAACTGCATGATACATGTGCCGGAAAAGATCAGGTGCCCTCAAACGGTGGAGTCACAGTTGGTAATGCGGACCTGGTGCTTCAGGGTTGGATGCAGTGGTGCTTCACCACCGAGACATCCGAGACAGGGAGAGCCCAGGCACCCAGCTCCACTTTTCTCAAGCCCATGGAGCTGAGGCAGCTAGCTACCCTTTCTCAAAACCTCCACAGACCAACAGGAAGCAAATTATCAACATTTTGTTCTCCTATTTTTCAGTTACCAAGACTGCTGAAAACATTTCAGTTTTGAAATGTCACGATTGTATAAGAAAGAAAAATGCATTTAATTTACTTATTCTTTTTCTCAGTGTCACGGATCTGACTATCCTGAACATAAATTTCGAAATCCTCAGTGGTTTATGAGAAATGGAGTTTGCTGTTTTCTGAGTGCCTCACGAAGCCAAAAAAGGACAAACTTACTTTAGACCATTAAAAAAAGAAAAGAAACAGTGACATAACTAGGAACTGCGTGAACTAATTTGCCAAGTCACTCTGTCCAGCCTCACAGGTTTATGCTGGATTACTTCCACACTGCCTTGCATTATCTCTCTTTCTTCTTGCCTTGTAAAGATTCCAGTCCTGCGCAGATATCCACGTACGTCTGTGAAACTTCCAGCAGGTGCTTTGGCCTGTCAGTGTGATTTAAGTTGCAGTCTTCTTATGATGGGGCTCCGCCGTAGCTAACACTCACATGCCTAACTACCTCACGTAGCAAAGTACAGCACATGTGCAAGAGTTTGCGAGACTGGCTATTTGCTTGAAAGCACTTATAAAGAGACGTTGTATGAGGGCTATAAATATTTGGAAAGTGGCCAAGAACAAATTTTGAAACTATAAAAGTAAAATTGGGTGAGAAATGATAACTTCCATTGTCAAAAAGCAGTGCTTTATTACAATTTGCTGGCTTTTTTTTTCTCTTCAGTAATTAAGGAAATTTTTGAATAAAAATATTACATGAAGTTTTCTTTAACGTAGTTTCTGCATTTTTCTGGAAACAGTCTTTATCTTTTTTTGTTTCAGACTCTGAAAAAAACAAGGTCTACCAGAATGCTAGGGGAGTTAGCAATGCTTGAGCATAATCTGGAATTATTCTGCTTGTGGTTTAAAAGATCATTCTTTTTAAATGCTTCTGTTTCAGCCAGTGTGTAAAAATATCAGGGAAGTCAGAATGATCCTGGCAAATCAGCTTTGTGATGCCTTCTCCATTAAGGTTACTCATTCAAAATCATGCAGAAATTGATTCAACAGAACATGTTCCAAGTCATACAATGTCTCTGCTTGTCTAGATGAAACAAATTACAACATTTGACAAAAAGCACATAAAGTAAACTCACAAAAGAAGTTGTAGGAAGAAATGATTCATAGAAAACAACATATGTAAATGACAGGAGAAGGGCAAACAAAGTGTCTATCATTATAAAAAGGGGAGGAAGAAAAATTACTGGAAGAAAGAAGCCGAAAACACAGCTGCAAATACATGGAACAAAACAAGATGAGACAACAGCCTGTAAGCGTTTGTTAGAGACAAACCATATCAAACATCTCATTCATTTCAGGAAGATGATAGCATAATTCCCCTTTGTGGCTAGGGAAATATACATACATCATACACCTCAAGTTTAACAAAGTTTTTTGTGGTCTGTCACTTGAAGACTGCATGAGCAAGCTAGGGGAGTACAGAATGGATGAAACACTTACAGGTGAGTTATAAAGCTGGTTGGAAAGATGTGTTTGGAGGGAAGACATGAGTATTTTGCGGACAAGTTACATGATGACTCTAGAGTTTTACAAGTGCTTTTCCATGACCTGGTGATACCTAATATTTTTATTAACAACCTTGATGATGGAAAAAAAGAGGATACATATTAAAATTTGGAGATGATAACCAGACTAAGTGGACCCACAAGCATGTCAGAAGACAGGATAAATCTGGAATGGTCTGGATGGGTGCCAGAATGGGGGTAATAAAAAGAGCCTGTAATTCAGCAGGGACAAGTGAAAGTTACAGGGGCAGGAATCATCAACATGGATAAAGTCAGGCTCAAAAATAACCATATAGATAGCACTTCTACAGAACAGATCTAGGAATCTTAATTAAAAGTTCTAAGAAAGTCAGTAATTTCATGTGGATCAGGCAAATGCTGTATCAGAAGGTATAAGCAGGAATAAGTTAAATAGACCTTGGCCTCTATTCAGAACTCTGTAAAGATTCAGCTGAACATTTGAACAGCTGTACAGTTTTTGCCAGAACACCTCAAGAAATGCGGGGATCAATGGAAAATAATCCAGAGGAGTTCATGATGAAATATAGAAAAACACAACCTCTGTCAGCTGAATGAGTTCTCGTAGCATAAAGCAAAGGCATAGCTGGCTCTCCAAAGCCCACAGTAAGGAAGACAAGCAGTGACAGGCTTATATTACGACCAGAAAGATTTAAGCTAGCTGTAATTAGAAAACTTGTTAAAACTGAGAGTACTGAAGTGACAGAATAGATTTCCTGGGGATGACTTCTGTTGGAGGTCTTTAAGGCCAGGTTGGACAATACCTGTGATGGTGGAGATAAATGCCACTGGCCTTCCCTCCGGGACAAGGAATGGATTTCTTGAGGGGATATAGAGGCAATGATATTAACTGCTTCTCTAAAGTGCTCTTATAAAGCTTCTCTACAGAACTGAATTTGAAATTGTTACTGATGGCTTACTCTTGGAAAAGTACTCAAAATGTCCATTTGGGAACTGGATCCTCATTTTAACTGGAACTGTGAAGTGAAAGATGTACCAAGGAATCCAGACAAAGCCATAGTATCTGGGTAAGCTTGCAAGATCAGGTCGCAACTGGCCTTGCTATTACTCACCACAAACTGCTATCTTCGTAAGAGCTTTTGTTGGAATTGCACATAAACAGATCTGCTACCTTGCTGAGTCCAAAATTATGACCTTGGCTGAAATGGTGTTTGCTTGAATCCATTACTGGAAAAGTGTATTCCAAGAAAAATTGCATACAGCAATGGCTTGAAAGCAGAGAAGGGGCCAATATCAGGATCATTTTCTTATTCTGAAAATTTTGTCCAAAAAATTAAAGCTTTCAGTCATGCAGATAAAATATTGAAACCCAAGAAAGACTGAGTCAAAATTGTCAGGGCTGTATCAGGAAGCGCTTGTTATGGAATATATTCAGTACCAGACTTGATATATGATGATTTAGTGACATGCCTCTCTATACTGAAGTATGACTGGAAGTGTCAGTCCTGAAGGATGCTGTGCACCTAAACCAAGCACACTCAGCATTTCATTGATGTGGACCTAGAAGCTGAGATAACTTCAACCAGCCAAACTTGCAGATGGGAGCTTGGATGGGGAGAAAGGGATCTGACTTCAAGTTCCACCTCCCCACAAGAACTTGGCATAACTCTTCATGGTTAAGGGACTAGTACGACAACTGACACACAGACAGGCCATCTATGTGTAGAAACTGTGAAGCTGTTTGCTGGATGGCATTTAAAATCATAGTAACTATCAGCTGAGCAGTATGTGGATAATAAAAAAAAGACTTTTTTATTGTTGCAGATGACTCAAAAAACTACTTTTTTTTTGACATCAAAGGCCTGAAAAAGCAAAAACCAAGAAGGATGGTTGTGACAGCAGAAAGGATGAAGTTGGGATGCTGAGTCACTGAAATTAGAGAGAGGAAATATTATTAACTCTGTCTTTTTGTGATTATGTAGGACTTTTCACTGATGTTACAGTCCCCAGTGTATTGCCAGTGCTTGTTTAGAATAATTCAGTTGCTTCTCATGGGATGCAACTCCACTAACTAATCATTTGGACTTCTTTTCCCCCTGATTCTTCTACCCACAATTTTACATTCCACTGTACTAGCCCCTGGATGACCTGCATAAAATTCCTTTCCGTAAATGGAACTTGCACCTTTCAAAAACCCGTACACTGTCATCACATCAGCCTCCCATTTCCTTCTGGGTTGGTCAAACCTAAAACATAACATTCATATACATTTCTCATAATTCTCTTTCATAAATCAGTGCCTCCAGTGTGTTAAACACAACTGTTACTTTTCTCTGAATGTCTTCCAACCTATCAATATCTTTCTGGAATTGAAGGACCCAGGATTATATGCAGTATTTTAGGTGGACAATAAAATCCAAAAAGCATTTTGCATAATTAAGTCCTATAAGTAATTGCAAAAAAAAATATGAAAAAGCTGCATTCCTGTAACCCTGAGCCATAAGATGTTGGTGGTCTGTTCTGTGTGATGTAAATAACCATGGTCTGTGCCTCAGAGCTGGAAGAAAAATCCCATAATGCTCAAAGCAGACTGCACCTGCTTCATGGTCCTTTGCAGCTGTGAAGATTATAGACTCTTGACTGACGTTTTCTAGTCCAGTCTGTCTAATGCGTAAATTGGGCAGTGAACAGATATGGTGGTGAAATTCACCTCTGTGCAGATAATCTGCATAATGCATAATTTTCCTTTGAGATGTCTTTCGAGGTCTGAGGTGTTCTCAGAATGGTTTCCAGGTTTTACACTGACCACATATTTATTCCTAATAGTTACAAAAGTTAGCCACTTCTATATAAGCTGTCAAAAATAGACATAAAAGCTGTTTTTTTTTTTTTTTTTAAATTCAGGTTTATGCTCCTCTGCTTTTTTGCAGCAAGTTTCCTGAGGGACTAAGTGACTATGGGATATCGTTTGCATGAGGCACCAGGAAGAAGACAGGCTGTGGTAATGGGAAGGGTATAACACAAGGTACTGCTCCGGGCTCCTCTTGTTTTGTTTCACCTTGAACTCATCCTGACCTGTCTCTAGGCAGAGCACTTCTGTTTATACACTTCCCTTGGTCAGTCAGTCTCTCCCAGCATTTCTGTTGCTTCCTGTTTCATCTGCTGGTGGTTCTGCCTGAGTTTCTTAGTAAGAATAGGTAGATACAGAGCATCAGCATACGGCAGGTTTACCTTTGGATGCATGAGCCACGCCAAGACTTCAGCTAACACTGTTCCCATCTCTCTTAGCCTGACCATGGACAAAGCAGTGCCCTACTTCGCACCCGACTCTAAAAGCAAGTGGTTGATACTTCAGGAACATTGCCAGCATGATTATTTCCCTGTGTTGTTCTACTGTGAAGGAAGCTGTGATAAAGCTACATTTATATAGCTACTTTGCATGTTGCTATTTCTTGCTGATAGTCAAATTTTGAACTCCTAGAAAGAGGGGAGCTCCCCACAACACCACATGGACACACACCACCAAATGGTAGTCTGTAAATGTGCCTATTCTGCTCTCTCTTGATGTTTTCCTTTGTTCTTTGCATCCTGTTTTCTTCCTAGGAACAAGAATTAGGGTAACCCACAAACCTGCTAACTCTTATGTGGATAAGTGGCCCAGTCAAAACCAAAGATACTACCTGAAAGAGCTGAAAGACTCTCATATGGGACTGTAAGAGCAGGCCTTCTGCTGCCTAAGAATCTGTAAAGCAGATTTAGTTGCTTTAAAGTGATGTCTGGACTGCTATCACCTGCTGTGCTCACATTCTTCCCATCGCTGTTGATATAACTTACACTGGAATCTGAGTCTCTAAAAAAACATTTGAGTGTTTTATTTTGCATTTTATTTGGTTGTGTTTTTTAATGCACATCAAAGTCATTCATAATTCCCAGAATTTTCTGCACTGAACTGCTTGCTTAAGCAAAGACTCTAGTGATGGTGTGAATTATTTATTTATACAGTCTACTTTTAAGTTGGGGCCAACATTAATTTGGCTGGGTCACTGGCATTGTGGATTTAATTGCCATGTAAATAGCTATGGAGCCTATGTCTTTAATTAGTGTGCTAAATTCTACAAAATTTATGAATAAAATATTTTGTCATTTTATAACAGTTATTTTATTAATGTAGAATTTATCAGTGTTATGCCAATTCCCTTGCCTTTTGTTAATTATATGCTTCTCTTGCATTTTCCGGTATGTTAATTTTGTTTAGTATAAATATTTATCCTCATTAAGATAAATGCATTGTCAATGTCAACTCATTCTTTTCCCCCCAACAGGTAAGTGGGAATTCATTTTCTGATCTTATGGTTCTTACTGGTTTATAAGAAACATCTAGCTCCACGTTCCACTAAGTCCTCTCCAGTAAGATCTAAAATTTCACCCAAGAAATTGCCTGGCTTTTGCTGTGTGTTCTGCATGCCGTGTTCAAAGTGGTATAGGATAGCAGTTAGCTAGAGAATAATGAGTCAAGTTCTGCTAACATAGCACTATCCCTTCTGTGAATTTCTGCTCCTAGATTGGTAATTCACACATGATGCATGCTGAGAGGCTTAAAGTATGCAGATATGGAACAACGGGCATGCTCAACAGAAGGCTGTGGTACAAGAGTGCTTCTAGGGCAATGGGGAAGACATGAACTTGTAGAGGAATAGCTATGTCCTTCTGAAAAGCAAGGGCTTTTTTAACATCACATTCCTAGCTAGGGCAATTCTGACTCCCTTTTCCTCTCAAAGAATAGGAAAGCAAACAACCAAGTAAAACTGACATACAACCATGAGTCTCTTTTGACACACTGCTTGCTTAGTTTTGCTTGCACATGAGCTGATAACATGCCAAGACCACCAAGGGAGGTATGGGAGATGTACTGATTGTGGAAGGAAAGAGCAGAGGAGGCAGGTGTGAAACACTGAAAGAAGGCAACAGCAAGCCTGCCTCTCTGAAATGGGAGAGGTGGGAATGGCAGCTACAAATAGCTGTGTTAGGAACCACTTTAATTTTAAAAATGCTAAGTTCCCTAGTTTTATTAGTAATCTACACTGTGGTTTGAAATGAGAGGTGATAAGAGAGACCAGGCCTTTAGGAGCTCATACTGAATTCTGAAAATAAAACTTGCTGATGAGGATGAGCCAAAATATTGACCCCTGGCATGATTTAGGGACCTAAAGAATTCAAGAAAACAGGCAAAGAAGCGAAGTACTGCTTGAGAGCAACTTTACAGGAAATAATAACTATGTAATGATTTAATCAATTAAATGGAGCGTATTAAGTAAAAAATAATGCAGCACAAATATGAAAATGAATGATGCGTCTTGCATAATTTTTATAAACAACAGAAAAGCCTCCTCACATTGAAATTATATAACCTTTAAGATGCTAGGAAACACTGACAGTTGGATAAGCAGTTAAAAATAAATATTACTCATGTGGTAGATATTAAGTTGTGAAGGAGTCGGGCTCTGCAATGATGCAGCTGAGGTTAGGAAAGCTGGTATGAGCATGAGCTCAATGCTGAAAGAACAGCATCTTAGAGCAGAACCTTTTTTTAATGAGCCAGTCACATATAAAAAACACATTAATAATGACTTGAGAAGCAGATGTTCTTAGTTTACTACACTACTCTGTCCATACTCTATCAAGTATTAAGCCAAATTAAGCTGAGGTTACCTGGTCTTTCATGTCTTGGCCTCTTATAGCTGTTAAGAAGAATTTGGTACTTCTACCACTCCTTGTCAGAACATGCAAGCTTTCTGTTTAATTATGCCTTACCTGTTACAGCTTCTAACCTATGCTAGGTCATAAAAAGATGTCAGGAGAAGACAAATCAAAGGAAACAGTCACAGCTGAGAGTCAAAACATAACAACAGCCACACTTCTAAGGATGCAAACAAGCCCGTGGGTGCAAAACTTGATGTGGCTCCAAGGATGTAGATGAGACAAGCCACTAGAGAGCAGATAGAGTGAGAGTTACTAGGCAAACCATGTCAGGGTCAGGAAATCCCTGGAGCCGAATACAGTTGGAGTCTGAGATGATGCTCAGAGAGTGTCACGTTTACTTGTCCAGTTCTCACTCATCTCTTTGCAGGTACAGATGGCTCCTGCTGCACACAGGATGGGCCTAGGTGGATCTTGCTCCAGGTTACCACCACCAGTGCTCTAACTTTGAGTGATGATCTTCTCCTTTGATTTGTCATCCTTTGACTTCCCTTTCTGGCCTAACTTAGGATAAGAAGACTTAATATAGAAAGTGTAACTTGTGAAGTACAACTTGCAGGTGCTCAATGGCCTGCCGGAGGGACTGAAAAGTCTGTTAGCATTGCAATAGCCAGTCTGTCGCTCTTTCTCTGCTCCTCCTTCATTAGAAACTATATTTTTCTTGCTCTGTATTTGCACAGCACCCAACATAACGAAGTCTTGCTCTGTGCCTTGTGTGCTGCTGGGCGGCCCACACGTGGCTCCCAGGGAAATGAGGAAGTGAGTAAGGGGTGGCCTGGCTCCGGCTCAGGGAGGCTGCGCTCCGGCCAGAAGCCATGTGCAGGTCATGGGCAGAGGGAGCCGACAAACCAACGTCACCCCACCGGCTGTCTGGCTGTCTTGTGTCCTTCTCAGCTGATACCTTACAGGACTTGCAGCAACTCTACCACCTGCATTTAATAGGAAGAGCTTTTAATCGACAGTTGCACTAAAAGCCTGGAAACTGTATATATATACGGATACATGTGGGTACATATTTGCAGAGTGCTTTACCAACACAGCGGACATTTTGATATGAGAAATTGCATGTAAACTTTGCACCTTGGATCACCTCTTTAAATCTGAACCTTATCATCCTTACAGGCTCTGTACTATTGTCCAGGCCAAGTGAAGATATTTTTTCGGTTCCTACATATTTTTGCCCACAGATCTGCTGTAAATAAGTCTAAATGGTCAGGTTTGTGTATCTACCGAGATAAGATTATACATCAAAGGACAGATGGAGGATCTGGGCTTGCACATGGATGCAGAAACTGCCTGCTGTAAGTCACCTAGGAACACAGAGAACCTCTTCTGACTCTTGGGGTCTTTAGCATGTGGATTACTTTCCATTGCAGATGAATTTCAGGTCACCAGGCTTATTTCAGTTGCAGTTAAAACTAGGATTTGAACATAGATTTAAAAGTAATCCGAGAGTAATCCACTGAGCTCCTTGTTGAGCCATCTCCACCTGTTTCCATTATTTGAATATTTCCATTTTTGGACTGTGACTACACTCACATTTTCCTTTCTGCTTTCGTTGTTTATTTTTCTACTACGCTGCTAATTTAGTATTTTTTTTGACATGCAGATGCTTGCAGGCTTTCCCTGGAATTATTTGATCATCTACATTTGTGGAGTGCTTTAACGTCATCTGGTACTTACTTTTCTAACATGCATTTTACACAACATTGTGATTTGTTTGAACATTAAGTTTGTTTGTGGATGGAAGCCAGCATACTGCTTTCACATCGTAGATCTGCACTCAATTGTGTAACATTTGGATCAGGAACATTTAGGATTAAATATGCTTTCTAAATGTTTTGAGAAAGCTTTTCTCCACAGAAGCTCGGCTGCAGAATTCACACTTTTCAGGTGACTGATCTCAGTGCTCACCGCCTCTGAACAGCAGGACTTGGAAGACTTCAGCCAGAAGGCAACTTGATTAATTAACCTCGTTTGTTTTTTTTTTCTTTGTTTCTTTCACCTCGACCATTTTATTACATTTGAAAATTAAAACAAACCCTGCAAACAGCAAATTCATTTGTATATTTCCTTTTGTTTGCACTGAGATTTATATATTTGCATACAATTGCTGTTCCTTCTTACACTGAAATCAATTCTGCTTTAGTGTCACTACAGTCTAAGTATAGGATATCCTACTGCGATTTCAACACAATAAAGGCTGATTGAAGTGTCAATGATTTCAGCTGTGTTTGGTATTACAAAGCTAAACGTGTTCTTTTCCATTTAAGCAAAACAATCCCCAGAAACAGACATGACAGGATAAAGGGCAATAGTCAAAGATGTGAGGTCTTTAGCAAAGCTTACTGCAATAGGAAAAAGAACCTGATTATATGACTGTACTTCTCTTTCATTTATTTATTTTATAAATTGAAGTGAATTATGTCCTGGTACAAGGAAATTTCTTTACGTTACATTCTATTCCCCAGGTGTTCCTGCAATTGGTCATGAAACTTGATTTATGAGGACAGAGAGGAACCACACACAGGTGTACAGAGAAGGCTGCTCTAGGAAATTATAAGAACCCACATTATAGGAAGTCCATTAGCTTTCAATTTTTAAATAATTAAACAGCACACTCATTCATGTTATCTCAAGAAATAAAAAATGGAGCTCTTGCAAAAGGCAGCCTCTCTTACTTGAGAAAACACGATGCTTTGCATACAAAAAACAGAATGCAGTTTGAAATGCACAGCAGAAATTCTGGAGAACATGTAGAAATCCACCAGTACAATTGCACTTTAAAAACTATAACTTTTCATTACACAGACTGTCAATATTTATGCAAGTCAACATGAAGTGATAACTCCACAGTTATTTGTGGATGAACATCACTCATCAGTAGAGCTCATCAGATATGTCGCAACACAGCAAGTTTTCTTTAAAGGGAAGAAATAACTCAGTTTTACTGAGCAGATGGGTGGTTTGAAATCCAATTATCTTAAGGCTGTGCCCAGTCATACCCATTCAGCCAAAGCTTTCAGGAACTCTGCTTTTTGGCTTTGTGGAATGAATTCTGGAAGACCAGAAAACTTCAGTCATATCTCAGATTTCCAGGTCAGTTAGCTGTCTTACTTTGTGTTGAGGGCTTTCCAGACTGTTCTTTAATCTTTCAGGATGGCCAAGATAACCACACAAGAACAGCTGTTTAATTACTTTCATAATTAATAATTCTAAGATGAGATATTTTGGGTTTCCTCTTCATTTAGCAGCTGTAAATATTTTAGGTCTTGTTCCAAAATAAGAACAAAACTTTCACTATTTCAGAACTTCTTACAACATTGGGAATTTAGAATTTATCACAATAATTTACTTTCTTTTTTTTTTTTTAATTTGTTTCTTTTTTTATTTTTTTTTTTTTCCTGGAAATATTTGTGAAACATTTGAAATGTCCTTAGTTGTACTGATTAGTCTGAAAATTCAGACCAAACCCACAGGGTTTTATGTATTTTTAGGTGTTCTTTACTCAGCTTTTGTTCGCATTTTTTTCATTCTCCAATAAAGAGGCAGAAATAGCAGGATGTGATTTAGATGCTGTCTAAAAGATACTAGCACATAGTGACTAACCAAAATCAGCAATGTACGGACTGATATTTCTTTGCATAAATTATTTTCAAATACATGTAATACAAGTGGAATATGAGATATAAATTACAAGAAATTGGGTAATTTCCTGCCTGGGTAAGTAATGGAGACTACTAATCTGATGAGCTCTAGGAAAACTGATCAGCTACAAATACTGCTCTTCATGCACAGGACTACACATTCTGAGCATTTAAAAAGGGGAGAGTCAGCTTCAGGAAGGCACTTCCCAAGTCCTAAATCCACAAGACACCCAGATACATTATGAGTTTGTTTCCCTTTCTCAAGTATGAATGACTGCCAGAGGTAGTGTACAAAACTAAACAGGCAATATTTCCCTCTTTTACTGCTAGCAAGAGGTTGATGAAAAAAGTACACAGCAAAGACCATTGGTAATGATCAGCTGTAACCAATTGTATAGGCCTCAAACATCAGCTCTATTGCGCGTTCTTGAGTGCCCTTTGCTGACAACTAAGACCAGCAGACTACTCCTGCAACACCGGTCTTGGGCATTCAACACAAGAGTGGACTGCAAAGCTCTCACGCTTGGTATTCAAGTTTCTTCACTTAGAAACCACATGTATGTAGTGAGACCATGTTCCAAACAGTTCTAATGGCTCACCTCTCCCACCAGTCAAGAAGATATCCCTATCCTACCTCCTAACCAGCTTCACTGGCCCCTTACAATTTTCATTGCTCTTTGTTTTTCATTGCTTTCTTTATGACAGTGCACTTAACAGCTGTGACCAAAATGTAAGTACCCAATCCCTACTAAAATTAAGAGTGAAAAATTGAAGTGCATGAAATCAATGACACTCTTTTTGATCCTTCCTGGTACATTTTTAAATGACAAATCCTTTATTCAAGTGGTTTAATCAAGACAAAATTGTCCTAAGAAGAATTTTAAGAAGGCAATATCTAGGAAACGCCTGAAGATAAATATAGCTGCAGAATGTCCTTTTCATACTTGTCTGTCATCTGTTTCAATCTGTGGCTCTAGCCAAAAGGGGCAAGTATGCTTCAGGATGTCCAATCAGAGAATCCTTAAAATCCCTACTGAGGGAACCCTGGTTTTGGAAATTTTTAAGAAGCTACTATCCTTCTGAGAATCATTCTCCTCAAATATATTGTTAGACTGCCAAAACCTGTGACCTCCCAAATCACTTATCAGATATCTGCACTAATTGTGGCCTATAAATAGTCTTCAGACTGTGTTCGTTAAAAGCCATTGTGTTGCAAAGACTGAACAAACAAAGAAGACAGTTTAGACTAAGTTATAGCTTTGTTTCTCATTGGTGCACTGAGATATAGAGGGTGGAGAAGCTATGTATGCATTTAGCAATCTATGCCCATTAAACATTATCACTCCTCTCTGAAAATACTTCTCAATTCCAGAATAATTTAAATATTTTTATTAACAGGGAAAGAAAAATTTGATAATCAAAGGTTGAAATTTCACAGGTCAGATTTCATTGGTTTCTGGGTTTTATTTTTGTAACAAGCTTCATCTCAATGTTTCATTTAAAGAATTCTCTAGCTTCACTGACCTGAGCAGGAGAGCTCATATGGATAAAAATAAGCATGTCCTGAAAATGAGCTGGAACCAGGTTTCTCTACCTTAACATATTTTGCTCAAAATAGACACGCAGAGAGATTTGCAAATGTGCACAAGCAGGGTTCAGTGATGGTTTTCATAAATATGTCTTTTCTCATTGAATTCTGGGGAAAAAAATGCAAGTCATGTACTCAAGATGAACATTTGTGTGACATTGTAAGGTGTCATTACTGTGCTTTGTGTTTTCCCTGGAGCACGACTGGAGGAAGCACAGGACTCTCTCACACTGGAGGAGGCAGCCCTTACCACTGCTGGCCATGGTGTGTTTCATTCTGCCATCTCTTGCAGGGCTGAATAAAGCACAGACCCCATCTCCGATCATGGCCAAAGGTACTGCTTTCCAGTCTGTTACATCTGCAATTGCATGTTGCATCTAATATTACACAGGTGCTTTCTTTTATTACATGTTTATTATATTTATATTACACTTTCTCACTGCAGAGAAAGACAAACTTATGAAACTAAAAAATACAGCCTATTTTGCCTGAATCCCATACGAGGACACTTACAAGATGAAGTCAGCTAGATATCTTCAAATGTTACTGACCGTGACCTTTTTTGTGGCCTCTGAGGGAAACCAGTATGCAGAAACTCTTTAAAAGGCAATTGTCAGAGGCCTATGAAAAACCACATACAGTATGTATAACTTTTTCCCTGTAAATGAGTAGGGCAGAGCCTCTTTAAGGACCGTACCTTTCAATTTGAGCATCACTGCTAACAAAGAGGATGGAGAACAAATTCTGAGCAAGACCTGCAGACTCTCCTTTTTTAATATAAAAATTGCCTATAAAAGCTTTTTCTACACAATACATCCAAAGACAACCTTGAAAATCCTCCACTACAGGAGTATATTGATAAGAACAAAAAATGCTAGTTAAAAACCACCATCACAATGGGAAACCAGTACAAATACCTATGCTTTTAGATAATAATTACAATACTTTCTTTCTAGTAATGGGATTATGTATGCAAGGCAAATGCTGATTGATGGTGCCAGCAGACGATTTTCATAACAAGGTATAGAATGCAAATGCTTTGTGGAAAACAGTAACTGATTCAATACCCAGTTGGTTATATGCATATTGATATCTAAGTTGCCTGAGTAACCTTAAGACCAAGTACAACACCAAAAGTAATTTATTATCACAACTCCCCCAAATACATTAACTCATCCACACATATATTTTGAAGTTCAAACCTCAACCGTGCAATCCAAAATGTCTATCATGACTTGAAACAAGCAGCAGGCACTCCTGGAGGCTCCAGGAGAGTCTGATTGCTCAGCAGGGTGAGAAGACATGTAGCATGTTCCCCTCCACTGCTCTCCTCTTCATTTCAGTTCCTGTGGGAGCTGGTGGCAGCGGGGAGCTCTGGCATTACCTGAGCAGAGGCATCAGCTCTGACAGATGCAAGGACATATTGCAGGGGGGAAGCAATTTGTATGCAGTTGTATTTACTGACTACAGTGCTCAGGTTGAAGGTGGTGACTGTTTTTTTGCTGGCTTTCTTTTCATGAGAAAGCTGTGGATTGACTGAGAGTAACACAGATGTACCCTCTTGGAAATCAGAGAGCAAGCTGAGCCTAAGCCCTCAAAGCTGTGAGTTTCTGGAGATCAGGCTGAGCTCTGAACCTAGAGCTTGCTTGTCAGGCAGTTGTTTGGTTGAGTTCTGCTCCCATCCCACCAAATTCCTGTAAGAGACAAACCCAAATCCTGAAGTGATTTTGCAAGGCAACTTCAGCTTGAGGTATGAACTTCATAGCTTAACTTTACCTCTGATTTTTGAAGCACTAGTCCTAAGGAGAAAACACAATTCCCAAGGCAGGCCCTCATTGTGAAAAGTAGAAGGAAAAGTTGCCAGGTCTAGGCAACAAGTTGATTAGGAGTGCCTTAAGATCAAGTGCTTGACTTGAGACAGCCAAACCCTCTTTATACTCTGTTCTTAAAAGCATTCTCCCATCTAATGGCTTCCAGTGTAGCCTTGAAGTTCACAGCAATCAGTATTCTGGGGCACAGACTCTTTCCTTTCTTGATGCAAAGCCTTACTTACACTACTTTTAGTAGGCTGCATGCTAATGAGGACAGTTTGCGACCTTCACTGTCAGTGGGAAATCCCAAGGTAGCTCTCCCTAATTCTTGGTTAGTGGGATGCACTGCACACGGTGCCCTCTAATCAGAGGAAAAAACCCCAAATAGTACCTTGTCAACATGCAGTTAAAATGAGTTAAGTTAACACAAGGGATGTTTCATGTTTCATGTGAAGTTGACGTTCCTCAGGGATTTTTTCTGCTGTTTTTTAACAAAGAGTTGATGTAGTTGTCAACTTTGCTATGCTTCAGAATCTGGAGGTTGAAATGCTAAAGCAACACAAGCATACTTACACACGGACGTGGCACACACAGTTACACATGGTAGCAGTTAGATGTGTAGTAGTGACATACAGCTCAGCACAGTCTTTTAAGTGATGTCCCTTCCATTACTTAGATTACTGCATTGCTGAAATCTAACAGGGGACATCTGGATGCTTCTGAGTCAGTCACAGTGTAAGCATCTCCAAGGGTTTATCCTGTAACGAGATCAAAATGTCCAGTGCCCTCTTCAGGATGATACACAATGTCAGGAAAGAGTCAGGAACGGAAAACAATGCTTTTCAGGAACATTTCTGATTTAGCCAAAGGAGAGTACTGTGGATGTACATGTTGCTACGAGCATTTATGCATAGCTGAGTGCATGTTCTTTGACAAAAGTTGGTCAGGAAATAGTTAATATTTTTAAAGAAAAGTATTAAAGTAAGTTAATGTCCTCCCAGGACTAAATCTGTTAGTACGTTTTCTCTGGAGAAATGCTGGAGCTTCAGGCTGTATGGGTGTGTAATGTAACTTAGTATGGAACAGGGAGAGCAACCCTGCATCAGGTTCAGCTCCTGTCTCAAATATGTCTGATTGTGTCCCCCAGTTTAAGGTTTGTTACTTGGTTTGGAAGCGTCGTGAAACTTATACGTACAACTAATAGCTATTTTCATAGTTCAAAAGCTGTCATTTCACCTTATGCACAAATAAATGCTTTCCCTCTCTATTTAAAAGCCGTCCACACAGCTCTCCCATGGAGTTTTGAAAGTGCCCTCTGGGGTACAGCAGCACAGTGTTTCTTCCGTGAGAGCTATTTGCCCTGCCATTATATTGTCCGCAGGTATGCAGCTGTATTGTTTTACCGTGTTGATCTTGGAAGGAGCTGGAAAGCTCATAAACTGGAAAGCAATTGGTTTCCAGCCAAAGCTTTGCTTCTTCCTAGCCCACTGTGCTCTCCAAGGGAATCTCTGCAGGATTTTGTTAAAGAGGAAAAGGAAGATGCAGTTGTGTTCAGAGCTGGGGCAGATGCAATATTACTCCAAATCAAGGGTTACATCCTGCTCTGTTTCTTACTCATTTCTTCTATCAGCTCACGTAGATCATGAGCACACCTCATCCTGTGTCTACATCAGCTACCCACAACTCCCGCTGCCTAGTTCCACATTTCTCTCACCACGGGGAACCTGCACATTTGCTGCGGCCACAGAGATATTTCAAAGGCAAACACAGGCAACTCTTGAAACGCGTATGATGAACACATGCTGGACAGAAAAAACACTTCCTGCAGAGGGGCAGAGAATCATTTAAGTGCTGCTAACTCACAGATCCGACATCCCAGACACTTTCTCTTAGATGTACCACTGGCGGTGATGCCCTCCTCAGTTTGTATTCAAGGCTCCCCAGTAACATTCATAGATGGGAAAAAGCATGGGAGACAAAGGCCTGCAAGAGAAGGAAGGGTGGGGGTGGAAATAGTCCAAGAAGCAGTGCAGAGCTGCTCTGCAAATGGAGTTGGCACATCTGTGAGCTGTTTGTAGCTTGCAAATACTGATGGGAGTGAAATGTGTGGAGTTCATGGGGAATTTCTATTGAGCCTCACGCAGCTACAGAAGCATTCCTCCTTAAATTTAAGGGAGTTAATTAGGATAATATATGTGGCGCTTCAGCGTGATGGCTGGTGATCACGCTGTGGAGAAAGGCAAGAAAAGCTTGCTTGAGAGAAAATGCCATTATCTTCTCAAAGCAAATACAAATCTGGAACTTGGTGTATACTTTTTTCAGAGATGTTACAATTGTCAGTCACGTAGTACATGGATCTGTTTCAGAATACTGTGCACACACTCAGCAGTTCAGCACGTTGCCCCATTGCTAAGAATGAAGCCAGAAAATAAGTAGGCAGGTCACTTCTCGCCTCATTGACACAGTGGGAAGGGAGAGGTCTGAAAAATAAGGTTGTAGAAACAGCCATGAAAACTCGTTTGAAGCTAAACAATACCCAAGATCCAGCCCTGATTCCGGTCCTTTACCTTATTTCTTTTTGTCTCTTTCAATGGCTTATTTTCAGTTGTTCCTAACTGCTGGTGATTTTTGCCGCTCCTAAACTTTAAGACTCCCAAAGCAGAGAAACGATTTTCTCATTTACCCAAGGTAGAGGAACACTTCCCCCTTCCCCCTTCTGGAAAAGTAGGAACTATCTCAGAGTGACACCTTCTGTATTATCGTAAAAACTTCCCTTGTGTGAAACTGGGTGTGCTGGGAGTTCAGATGGGGCAGAAGAATACACTTGGAGCACTCCCAGCACTCAGCAAATACTATTTTGCTTTTATCATATGGTAAAGAGATTACCAGCCTTGAAGCCACCGCTTGTCTTAAGACCAATGTCCCAGGAGACATTATTCAAGGATTCATCATAAAACCACCATCCTTCAGCCCCATTGAAGTGTGGCTAAATGTGGTTATGTTAGGGTGGCTTTTTTGTTTGTTTCCTTTGCCTCTCTTGAGTGCATTAATTTTTAAAAGATGCTATAACAAAATATTTAAACAGAAGTTTAAATATATGGAGGGAAAGGTGGTCAAAATGTTTGATAAAAGAAATAAAAAGATAAAATGTTCATGAAAAATGAGAAACATCTGTTTTGTTTATAATTTACACTGAGTACTTAATTCCTAAAGGTTTATCTGTAGCCATTTTTGTTTTTTTCTGCGGGGCTGGGTGCAGAAGTCTGTATGTCTAGCTTTGTGTATTTGGTTGGTTGATTTGTTTTGGGTTTTGTTTGTGTGTTTGGAATAGGATTCTGTTCCTCCCTTACGTTAGCATCATGACTTCTAAATGAAAAGAACTGTGTTGGAAAACAAAGGCTTTTCAGCAGCACATCCCTTTCATGCTGCAAACCTTACATAGCCAGCTACAACACAGGTTAGCGATTATACTGCGAGAAACAAGACAGCAGGTATACGGTTGCTTGCCTGGAGATGCATCAAGAAAACACGTAATGCAAAGGTCTTGCATAAAAGCCACTTGCAAAATGCAGATTCAAGCATGAAAGAAGACCTCAGTTAGAAGGCAGAGGTAGCCTAAAATACAGTAGGAGGTCTCACTCAAATAGTCCCTTCAGATGTATGGATAACCTCCTCACTCTGATGTGATGCTCTGGTCTGACACAGCTGGTTGATGCAGTTTGAGCAAGCTTCCTTCCACCCGTCTGTTTCCAAATGAACCTTCTGAAATGGCACATAGTAATTTCTCAATAATATTTCAATTTGAAATATTAGTGGAAAGGAAGCTTCTGTTGTACAAAATGTGATTCTTGTTTTTCGAAGGCACCACATATGAAGCTAGCTTTGTGCCAGATGCCAACTCTGGTTAGGGAGCAGAAGGCAGAGCTCGCCCCGACAGCCATTGCTCGTGCCTCCTGTCTGCTGGGAGCAGTGGTGGGCCCGGCTGCCAGGGAGCACGGTGCTCCCTGCCCTCCTCTCACCCACTGCCATGTCAGAGCCTGCATGCTGGTGTTGGGCTGGTGCTGGGGTGAGCATCTAGGCCATAGAGCCACATAATGTGCACACGTCCCTTGGGTCCCTCGTGGGGTCATGCAGAGGTTTGCTCTGGAGCACGTCAGCTTGATGTGAGCTGCATGGGTCCCTGTTGTTGGCCAAGCCTGGTACCATAATCCCGCTGCAGGCTCCCATCTGTTAAGTGACAAACTCTGGAGCTATTGTTGCCTTGTGGCACCCCCCAGAAAAGCAAGGAGTTGGTGTGGGTGAGGGACTGGGGGCCACTGAGGGACTGCAAGGGCAAGAGACATCTTCATGTTAGAGCATAAAATGTGATGGCCATAATGGGGGTCTTCACTCTGTTGACTACAAAAGGCAGGGCAGACTGCTAATTTATTAACAAACATTGTTTCGATAGCTGAAATAATTTAGTGCTTCGGCTTGGAAACTGTAGAGCATGTGTCTGTGTGACATTAAATGTCAATAAAGGCAACTCAAAAATCTCTACAAGCCTGGTTAGCAGACCACTGTGAACAGTTCTGCGATTTTCCCCATAAAGACATGGAGGGTGTCTTGCAAATTACTCTGAAGATAAAAGAGTAGCTGTGTCTTCCTTGTACATGCAGTGAAGGCTCTGTTGGGACTGTCATCAAGGTGCTGGCTAGCGCTGCTTACCCCTTTTTGTATGCAGAAGGTAGGGACCTTTATATTTGTTAGTGACTGAAAGACAAACTGTTCTGCCCAGCCCCAGGGTCCTTCCCCCTCCTCTGCTCAGCCTGGTCCTTCCCTCACCCCAAGGCAATGGTGACAGCAGGATTCTTTGCCTTCCCTGCCCATGTGCCTGTGGGACCTTCACAATGTGACTCCACCACAGAGCTTACAGCACGTGGTTGCAACAAAAATAGGAGGTGAACACATCAAAACCTCAGCCTTCCTGTGCTGTAGCCTCTTTTGATTATTCGTGTTTATCTCCTGTATTGTTATAATGACAACCTGTCACATGCCTTTTTTGTTCGGTTTTGATAGGGAGAGGTTTCAGGAAAGAATTTTCACTGCAGTTTCATGTGAGAAAATTGCCATTATTTCTCAATACTGTATCTTCAGTCATAACAAGCAGAATGATTCTGTAACAACTTTAAATCAAACTTTGATGTTTTTATGTTTTTAAATGATAGGACCATTTATAACCAAGGAAAATATCAACAGCACTGAAATTTTCTAAGAAATGATGCTCCCCTCTTTTTAACAGACTTTATTTGCACCTGGGAGTGTAAAACTCATTTCAGACAAGTGCTGTCCTTTAACAGATGACCCTCTGAGGGGTTGGTAAAGCACTTAGGAAAAGGAGATGCTACTCTCCAATTAGGAACTTTAGATGCCTGTGGAAAGTACATAATGTAGCTAATGTAGGTGTTAATAAACGCAGTAATGCTAATTTTGGCAATATGCAGTCACCGCCCAGTTTGCCACATGTTGTCCTACACAGTATGGCAAATCATGTAGTCTTATAACGTTTATCCCCAGTAATAAGTCCCCATGTTTATATCAGTAGGACATGCCCAAGAGGTCTCAAAATCTCTCTCCTCTCAGCAAGGGTAAGGTTTACAGCTGTATAAATCAGTGGTGTTTGGGTGACTAAAACTCCACATATTTAACTCACCTGTTTGCTGTATATGAGATATTATTAAGCTCTGTAAATTAACAGGGGTAAATTTTCTTTACCTGAATTAATTCTCAGCTACCCTAATAGGTTAAATAACTTTACAAGGTCCTAAGTTTGCATGACAGCTTTAATTTAGTGTTTAACTTTCATTGTGTTCTGAAGTAGTTTCGAGGCCAGTTGTATTAAACAAATGCTAGCCTAAAGATGTAGTTAAGCTGAACAAATAGTTCCCTGAATCGGAAAGCACGTAACCAGCAGATAACTCACTTATGCTTAAACTTTTAATAGATATTATTTCTTTCATCTTCTGGGCTTTGGAGCAGGCTTTGGAAATTAAACTCCTCACTGTAGCAATCACAATGACATATGTGCAGCACCCATTACAAAAAAATATTTTCTGAGCTGGGATCTGAGATTGAGCTTGCCTAAATCAAGGTTTAAACATTTTTTATTGCCTGCTAATACACATGCAGGCATACTGGTTTTTGGATTCCTACTCCTCCTACCTTTCTTCAGAATGTATTATTTCTAAGGGACAGCTGAATTAAGTTTCTTGGCTTTGGTTTTTCTCTTTTCCCTTCAGCTCTGTATTGTCATACTTTGCCAGCTAATCTCAGTTTCCTTGTTAGCAGCCTACCCTACTATTTAAGTAAAAATGGTTTACAGAAAAAAAAATAAATAAGATAAAATAAAAAATAAGATGTTATCACATTTTGTGACACAACATGATGCAATGTGACTGATGCAGATGGATATGCCCCATAAAGCTGAGGGATTTGGATATGTAGTTTTCCTCAAAAAATCACTTTATAAAGCAGTTTTGTTTAAAATATCACTTTGAAATCTTATTTAAACTCCTTGGAATAGATAGTAAATTTATTTAAACTTTTATATAAAGGGCTTTTTACCTGAATGCCTGGAGATGTTTCTACGTGCAAACCTTTTTTCAGCTCAGTACGTAGGGAAAAAAAAGTATACAATATATAATAAAACATCTAGCTAATGTTTCCTTCTTTATTCCCCTCCCTGAAGGAAGAAACATGCTTTAGTGAGATCAATAGTTATAAATCATTACAAATGATTTGAGGTTTTATTTCATCTACTTTTATAATAATGTCCGTGCCATCTGCTGTACATATTGAGCTTTTACACTAATTCATTTTGCAAACTCCAACCTCTGAGTGAGAGATGTCAGAGGGCAATTGATTAAGAGATACGTGTTCTGTTACAACTTTTTCCTTAATTTCTCTCCATGAGGATTCCAGGTTGAGCAAGTGAGCTGACATGATAATGGGGCCTCAGGTCTGGAGATAAATGAGAAGTGTGACTTTGTGCATTCATAAATATCAGAACATCTTTTAACCTAGTGGTGATGGGAGGGGCAGTCAGTGTCAGCTGTGTATTAGTGAAAAGCTAAATGCATGAGTCTGTTTCTCTTCTTAAAAGCCGTAAGACAACGGATGCTTGACTATAAATGATAGTTCAAACTAGGGATGTACCTCCCATAAACCTCTTATTATCTAAAGTTAAAAGAATTTTGTGTGATGAGAGTAGGACGAAGAGGAAAAATAGAACAAAGTAAAACTCAAAAGGTCCTCTAATATAGCATGTGATATCACTTATATAGTGAGTGAAAATTGGCACTGTATTGAGTATGTCTATCTCTAAAACAAAGAGCTGTTTGCTTCTTAACTTTTCAGCCCTAAAGCCTATATCCTCAAGTTCTTGCCTTCCACAGTTGGACTAAGCAAACATTAAGATACAAGGGTTATAGGTGTTTGAAAAAAAAAAATCCATCACCTTGTCTCCATCAGTTCAAGACAGTGTCAAGAAAAATAAGTGAACAAGACATGCCATAAGTATTCGAGACTTGCTTTGTCACCTCAGAGCAATCAGTCCAAATATGACAGTAGCCTAAATATTTAATAACTAACACAAACTTTACAACTGCAACTTGAGCTTCATCACATTTTGACCTATTTATAATTAACTTGTCCATCATGTCTGAGGTCGTGACACTGTACACACAGCTGAGTAACATTTCCACACATAAGCAGTTCCACTGAGTTCAGTGGAAAACCATGAGAAATCTTATTTAGTGGATACTGGTGCTGGATCTTAAATGTAGACAGCCACGCATGAATACATTGGTCTGAGATTCTCTCTAAAGGTCAGGACAGCATTTTAGCACAAGCTTCCTCATTGGGGCTCCAGGACCATTCAGCCAGAACTCTTTCCTGGTACAACGCCTACTGTTCATGAAATAAAACCACCTGGGCTAGAAAAGAGGCCTCATAGAGCTGGACAACACAATACAGCTGAGAACAATCGCTCTGAGATGTGGCCCTGCACTTTCTGCATGTAGTTCTGAAGGCCTGGATCTCTGCAACATGCTATGAGTTGCACTCGTGAACAACTTGAGTCTGGCTTGTGGCCCCTGTTAAGTTCAGCTATCACAGGCTTCAAATGCAAGCCTAGTTGCTGTTAAATTGGATTCTCCCTGTGTGACCTCTCACGTTGTTCCTGTTCTGCCAGCAAAGTGCCCAGATTGACGTTTTTCATTTGAAGACAGACTGAACCACATCCATTTATTTGGATAAAAAAATCCTCAGAAGGTCTTAATTTTGCGTAAAGTTTTATATTAATCAATGACTACTTTAAACAGCAATTCTGCTGATTCTCAAGAACATGTTATACTTTACATTGAAGCCAAATGGCATGGAAGTCTGTGTTAAACTTATTACCAGTGGTATCTCTCATATACGTACAAACTTTGCTGGCTGTGAGCTTTACTACTGTAATACCTCCAAAGACCTTGAAACTCCAATGAGTTTACACTGCTTCTGTTCATGAAAAAATGTCAGACACTGCATGACATGACACCCCCTTCCTGAACCTGGTTGCGTCTTTTTGTGCATCTACTTTCCCCAGTGCACAGACTCCTGTTTTCCCTGTTATTAGGCACTTTACAGCTCCTGTGCTAATTGCACAAATTGATTCATTTACAGCCAGCACAACAGAAAACAGGGCAGCAATGGAGACAAAAAGATTGCAGTAAGGCATTGCAACTGGTATACTGATGGATGCCAAATAAAAGTGCCAGCTGTGTCTTGTCAAAAGAGGCAACTGAAAAAGAAAATCCCAACAAGGACTTTGTGAATTCAGCAGTATTTTGGTGTCTGTGGGAAAGGAATCAGTGGAAAGGATTACCAAGAACTTCCCTACCCTCTAGGTCATACCACCACCCTGTTGTTGAGGTGTGAGGTGCCATTCCACTGTTATTGCTACTGCAGTTTTTACTATATGGGATTTATTGCCACATTAAGAATAGAAAACTTCTTTCTCTCTGTTTGACAGAGCTTCAGATAGTCATGCTGTACCCATGTCTCTCCAGTGGGTCTTCTCTGCAGCTTACTGAACTTGCAGCACCGAATATGCAGTGCTAAGAGCACAGCAACTAAGTCCAGAGACTGACTGCTGGGGAACTCTTTTGCTGGAGAGTAAATAAACTCTTTTATAGAATACAGTCTCAGGAGACTTCTCCAATTGGCATGGACTGTGAAACATATCCTTTCCCTGCAACACAGGGAGAAAAAGTAATACCTTTCTCCTCTAATCTCCCCTGCAGCAATCTAATATATTCTTATTGGCATAGCCAAAGCCACTGGCTACCAGCTGGAACTGTGTTGAAGACTCGCAGGACCTGTGCAGAGATGGTGAATGCAGGGCAGTGGGAGACAAGCCGTTTACATTCTCGCAGTCTCCACAAAGAGGTTCCCAAAAGTAGTTTAAAGCCATCTTCTTCTGGTGGGAAATAGAGGCTTGTGCAGCTTTGTCACCGTAATGTTTCCTGCCGCTTGTCCAGCTGGCCCCTGCAGAGCCTCACCTCTTGTGTAGCCTCCTGGACAGACTTATGGTGCCCACCTTGACTGACATGGCTAAATCTTTCTCATGATCTAAAACTCTGATCTAAAGCTTCATCCCATGGGTCAGCTCCCAGAGCTAAAGGGAATTGTGTAGGACAGGTGCAAATATTCGAAAGTCCCAGCCCAAGGGTTTCAGTAACTTAAAAAAGACAAATAAAGCATAGAAAAAACGATTATCAGGAGCATCTTAGTGGATTAGCACCTCACATACTGAAAGCATTACAGAGTCTAAATATTGCAGCACGAACATCTTGCTTCTCTATGAGCATGGGTGATACTGCAAACCACATAGGAGTTACATTTTAGATGACTGAGGCACACAGCTTAAAGAGCCATGGTCATTATTTTTAGACACGGCTGGTTAATTTACTTCACCAAGACTGAAATGTAACATAATGTATATAATACAATTAGAAGGCTGTGTCTTTATTAATACTGTAGGCAAAATGCAGATATTAGCTTCTGACAAGCAGTAGGAGTTTAATAATTATTTATACCTTCATCCTGTATCTGAGAGCTCATGGACTTCAGCCTGGAAGTTTGAGCATTTGAGAGTCATGTGCACTAATCAGTGTGTTATTGTTTCTTTCCTCAAATTCCACACCTGAATGTGTCTTGCTTGGTTTACAAGACAGCCTAAGACTCTAACAGGATGTGACTATATGCTGAGGAGGTCAAAAAAGAGGACAAACATGCAGCAATTGGATGCCACAGCTGGAAACCAAATGAAAAGTAGACTGTCTTCCATACGAGTTTATCTTCTCCCAGAAGAATGGCATGCCAGGCACCCAACAAGTGTGATGCAAATGAAGTCATTCCTTCACCGTGTTCATCCAGGTGATAATAACTGTACCACATGTAGATTAGAGAGGACATTCGTACACCTTCGACACCACTCTGCCAGTACCACAAGGTTAATTTCTCATCTTGGCTACTCTGTCTAGCAACACACAGAACAAATCTTTATTTATCTTTCTGGAGACTAATAGTTACATGTTGTCAGTTCCACATTAGGGTTAAAATTTTGGCCTATTTCTAGTCCTGTACATTGTGTAGAAATAGTCATGTTTAAAAAAAAAAAAAACCAACAACAATGGAGCAAGAACAAAAAAAAACAGTTCTCAAGAAACTAAAATCCTAACACTGTCAAATAGCCTAGGAACAAATGTAGTGGTGCATGCTTCATACAGAACTTGTTCATAGTTCACTTTAATTATTTGCATGAGTCTTGTTTTCTTCCTTAAAAAGTTCAATGGCCCTTGCTTGTTTCCACATTCATTAAAGAGCAAGCAAGAAGCAACAACATTTGGAGGGTCAAAGCATGTCAGCTTGCCTATGGATATGTTAAATAGGAACTAAGAATGTAAGGATGAAAAAGAACATATCTGGAAAACACCCTACAGATTAAATTAATCAGCTAAATAGACTTAACTGTTGTTTCACTGCAGTTAAGTATTTATAGAAGCGAATATGGTTGAGGTTTTCTTTGGCAGCCAGGCATAGCAAATTGCAACTAATGGTTCTCTAAAATTTAAGCTTTTTTTATCTTTTGGAACAGTGTTGGAGAACAGATTAGTGTGTGCTTACACAGAAATGCATAAAATAATCTAATTATAGTAATACATGTGCTGTGATTGAGGAGTGATTTCTGTCAAGACTAGTTCTTTTTGTTGTGTGTTCATTGTAACTGATTGTTTAATAAACAAATAGGAAATAGTACAAACAAGCAGCAACAGAGCAGTCATTCATTCAGCTACTACAAAACTTGTATATTGGTATCTGAACACCCTTATTCTAGGGGGATTTTCCAGAGGAGAAATAGGGCACCTCAGTCTCCATGATCCATTCAATCCTCAACTCCATTCTGTATTCAAACCCAGAAATATCTGGTATCTTGATAAGGTTTTCAATAATTGACACAGATGTGTTTGTGTCCTGCACCATTTTGGTTAATGAAGAGCGCCAGAGAGGCAAGACTTTGCTTGTTGTATATTCATTTATTATTCATTTAAAGAACATGGCCATTTGCCAATAGGATCTGAAACGAAATAACTGCCTTCACACAGGCAATCCAACAACCCTCCAGTCGCAATGACATTCAGTTACTAATGGGTTAGTTCAGTTTTAATCCGCTGCCTAGAGATGAATAACATTAATTATTGTAATTGGTAGTGACAGTAATGGGTGCAACGTTTCCAGGGCTAATTTACTCTACTTTTGTGAGGTATCGTGCTAATGTGGCTAGTCTGTTTCACTATTCAAGGTAACTAAAGATAGCTCAAATGTCTTTCCGCTGTACAACATTGTGTAGTGCCTGCATGTCCTAAGACTTGCAATATACGAAATGGTACAGAGTCGCTGCATTTAGGCAATTGACTGGACACAAATGTACTGAAGCATCATGAAATAATTTATCTCAACCTATCACGCATTGGCATGAAATGTTTTGTTCCCTTTGGCAGCTGAAGTGGGGAAAAAAATATTGGTTTGTTTAAATAATAATAAAGAACCCATTTATAACAGGTGAAAAAAGGAACCAGATTAAAGTAGGGTTTTTCAAAATTATTATTGTTTTGTACTTTGCAGATTCAGAGCAATGATTTGACCCAAGGTTTCTTGCCCCTCAAGTGAGTCTCTCAGCTGCTAAGTTATTGGTGCGGGCTGAAGCTGCCTTCCCTGAGGCTCATCTGCTCAAAATGCTCCAGTTTGAATAGCATACTTAAATATTTGGTGAGGAAACACAAATGATTCTGTAGCTGCTGGCTAGGATGCTAAAATACAACGGACACAATTTTTTATCCAAAATGGAATAACACCATCCAGAAGGACTGAGAACAGATCTCCATTATCAACCTTCTGAACAGATGATAAGCCTAAATGTTAGGACACATTATCAGGAAAATGAGTGCTGGGGGATTAAGATACTCTCAGGCAGAGAGGGTCTGAATCTGTGCCTTGTCAAGGTAAATATCCTAAACAGAGGACTACTGAACAAAAGTGAGACTTGATGATTTTAAGAATGTACTGAAATCTGAACTGGCAGGAGATTTTTTTGTAAGTATCGCTGTCAGTTGAAAACCGAATAAAACACAGATGAGACCAAATTTGACTCTGCTTGAAAAAGTTCAAGAAAATTTGACACATCAAAAACCCCACTAACTGTATGTAAGTATGCATATATACATACATGTAGGCAACTAGAAACTTGTAGGCACCAATAGCAAAGACTATCAAAGAAGCAAAAGAGAGGCAAAAAAATCCCAGCTATTTTACCCTTGTAGTATACGCCATCTCCAATATTAGAAGGAGCTGCTATTCACAAAAATTGTATTTCAGTCTGTTCTCATGAGGTACATTGAATTAGATTATGCTTCTATATACTGACTGGAAAGAAAAAAAAATACAAGGTCATGAAACAAACAATCAAAAATAATAATAAAAAAAATTTCCAGTCAGTCTGAGTGCTTCCAAGAAGGCTTTTATGAAAATAAATCAGTACCAGAATTACATTAAATTATTCTTTATCAGTATTTCAAACTTTGGAGTTTTTAACTTCAATTTAATAAAACTTACACCATTTAAAATAGCATCCTATTTAAAATTATATGTATTCATATACAGAGTAAGTTGAACTCACTTGTGCAGATCACATGAAAGACAGCACAAGTCCTACCAGAGTCAAGTGTGCCTGACATCTGAAGGCTACTGACCTTAACAATGAAAGAAAACATGTGCTACCTAGAGAAGAACATGGGGAAGGATTCTGAGTAGACAGAATGGTTAAACCTAAGGGAAGATCCATCCACTTATTTGTTGACTCAGACGGGATAGACAGAAGGCGGGAAGCAACAATTTGAGTTACCAAGCCCAGCTCCCAGCTGGCATATGCCCCTGCACCCTCCCAATAGGCTGTCTTAGAAGGAGTTAAGCTCCTGCTAGTCCTCTCTGGCTGCTCCAGAGCCTCCCTCTTCTGGTGCTCAGAAACCTTCCTCTCCTATGCAGCTGAAATTTATCCATTGCCTGTTTAGACTCATTTGTTTCAGTGCCAACATTGTCCTTTGGCTTAAATTGCTCTTCTCCCTCCCTGGTGTTTTTCCTCCTGATGTATTTATAGACAGCAATCAGATCCCATCTTGGCTTTCATTTTGCTAGGCCAAACAAGCCAAGCTTTTCCTAGTCTCCTTTTCTAAGAAAGGCACTCTGTTCCTCACTATTGTCCTCACAGTCCTTCTGTGCACTTGTTCCTGCATCAGTTGTTGGCTTACTGTAAGAAGCTGAGGCATCCACTTGAGGACCCTGCTCCAGCAGGGGGATTGGACTAGATGATCTTTTGAGGTCCCTTCCAATCCCTAGCATACTGTGATACTGTGATACCAAGGTCCCCTCTCTTTTTAGGTGACGTGCTGACAGGTGGTAAGGATGAAAGTCCCTGTCCCAGGGATCAGTGGGGGTCCCTGCCATGTGGTGGAAGAGTGCAAACCAGAGTGAAGTCAGCGGGGCTGAGCAGAGGCCATGTACCTGTGCCCAGCTGGTTCTCACTGGGGCTTCAGCTGCCTCATCCCTGCTGACAATTAACACACTCATGTGTATGCATGGATTAGCCTATGACTGCACTTAGTGGGACATCCATCACGGGGTGCATCTAGTGGATCTATCATGGGATGAAATGACCAGCACCACCTTGGGTTTGTGGTAATGAGATGCATGCTCTTTGGTAATAACTAAATTAAAAGTATGCATTATTAGGGTTACTGTTCATATTTTGTGACAATGTATTTCCTCTGTACTGTTTATAAATCTTACATGAGGAATTATTGTTCAGATTCTCAGCTGGCATGCGTTGATGGACCTTCATTAACTACAATGAGGCCTATCACTGCATCAGCCAATCAGTTGACTATTTATTAATTAAGTTGTAGAACATGTCTTTGAAGGGGATTTTTCTTCCCTCTACATAATCAATCCAACCGTATTTCTTCCTTCACTTTCCCTTGGACAAAATTTACTCTTCAGATTGTTGCCAAAACCTGCATGATTCACTATATTGAAATAAATCTACCTTTCTGGAATTTATAGGCAGGGGCGCTATGCTGAGTCTGATTAATCTAAGATTTGAAGGCCTTCAGCCCAGCTATAAGTTTCAGTAAAGAGCTGTAATTACAGGTTAAGTATAGCATTTCCAGACTGCTGAACATTGCTGTATTGATCCCTTTAAACTATTAAATATGGAAGTTCAAATTCATGCACAAAGGTAACAGTTTTGAAATCCCAGTAATTTAGGGGAATTATGTTTCCAAACATGGTTCAGATGGCAGAACACTTGTCTAAGTAACAGCTTCTCTCTGCTGAAGAAACTGAAGAGCAGGATGCACAACTAGGACTTTTATTTTAAGGATAATGTTTAGTTGAACTACATATAATTTTTTTTTCAGTCATATTCTGACACAGGCAGGCAATTTTGAGGAAGAAGATGTGGTAACAAACCTCACATCACAGCCGTGAACCCAGTGATTTTCCTGGTTGCCACTCTCCTCAATGGTATGATCGCACTCAAAAAATCAAGGATTGTTCCTTCAAGAATCCTCCTTTTCCTGTTGCTACAAATGCAGACAACATCTCCTTTCTAACGTGGGAGCTAAGTAACAGATAATAGAGGGACTATGATATACTGCTGCTCAGCTGCAAGACCAATCATCATGGAGTGAGTAACATAAAACATGTTAGTAGTGAGACCTAGAAGTCTTGTCTCAAGCTAAATTAGAGCATCATCAGGATGTTCTTATCTGCTTTGGCTACTCTCTTTCCCACTGAGGCCCCTGTCCCATCTCATGCTGGCAGGACCACTGCTTGCAGCAGCTGTACATGACCTCCCATGCTGAGGGCGAGGAGGTGGATGGCGCAATTCTAAATCTTTGACCTTAAGGTGTAAGGGGACTCATGCTGGGGAAGCTGAGGTTGTCGTCTGTGCCCATGCGAGCAAAAATGCAACAAAAATCTCAGAGAACTAGATCCAGGGAGATGGGGATTGCAATTTTTTAAATGTTCTTTTTTCTTCCTCCCCCTTTCATTTTAGTTCAGTGACAGTTCTGATATTTGTTTAAATGCATTCTCTAAGATCAGGGCTGTTGCCTCTTTGTGCCTGTAATCATATTAAAAGCACCATGGAGCCTTTCCTATAAGATAGAATATTGGTATTATGTGTCATCTGTGCAAAACACTTATGAGATCTGGTCCATAATTACAGCTTTCTAACATCACACAAGAACATTTCTCAGACCTACTAATTGTGCTGCCCTTTATGGTTCATCTTATTGATTAAACATCTGTTAGTGTTTTGGGGAAATGAGAATTCACTTGCAATGCAATGTGTCTGGTATATTAAATTCTGTTTAAGCCGTCCCTAACTACAAGTTTGAGATATATATATTGTATCTCCTTAATTGTATCTTAGCATTTTTTGCCTCTGTTTGTTATTTGTTCTGTTTGCTTGAGGGCAGGAGAGTGTTCTGATGTTTTCTTTACAGCTAAGTCAAATTAAATTCCCTTAAATTTTTGCCACACTTGAACCATTTCAGGTGGGTGAACACTTGGGAATATTGCAAAATAATAACTTAATACAGACCGTTACCTTTTTTCATATGTCACAATCTAATTACATAGTATATTTTATCCTTTGTGACCATGTCAGAGAAACTAATGTTTGACGTTAGTTAAAAAAAAAAAAAAAAAAAAGAAAAAAAAAAAAAAAAAAAAAAAAAAAATTTAATTAAAAATCTCCAATTATTAAAAATAAATATAAAAAAAAAAGGCAACAGTAAAAAAAACCCAAAAAGACTTTTTAATTAGGCATCCCTAATTGTGAGGAATTTCTTTTTCAAGGAGGGAAAAAAAAAAGGATCTTTGAAGAAGATCCCTCTGCTCCTACTCTTCGTAATTCAAATTAAAATGAAAAAGATGTTAGTATGCTGGTAACCTCTGGGAAATTAAAAAAGTAGCTCTTACAAACGGATTGCAGAGAGGCAATGCAGAATCTATCTCTTCTTCCGTTTCCTGAGCTTACTAAAAAATTAGAAGTTCTTCACAAAAGAAATCCAAAAGCTTACACAAATATAGAGGAGGAATCTGTTTCACTGCTGTCCAATGCTATTTCAAATTGACGTATCCTTTATCTCATTTGCTGACTGATAAAAATCTTGACAGTATTAAAATATAATCTGAGTCCTGTTGCATGACTTGTTTTCTTTCTGCACATTTTATGTGTATTGATTGGAGAAATGAAAATATGCTAATATCCATATGTTGTTACATTGAGAAAATGTGGACCACTTATTTTCCCAAATTACATTGTGTCTGGATGATTTTGCAAAGATCTCGGAGCTGAGCTTGCATCCAGTTTCGAGAGGAAATGAACTGAACCAACAAAGAAGGAAAATTAAATTACTTCTACCCATATTTTATCCTTTTGACATTTACTTTCAGTGCCCCTCCTTCCATCATCTCCTTCAGTCTGACAGCTACAGTATCACTGCTGAAATGCTGCCTAGCAAGAAAAATATCCCCTGCATTTGTCTCTGATTCAGACCAATATGAAGTCAAAGAGAGTCTTTCTGTTGACTTAGGGAGGTTTGGTCAGGTCCTTTGCCTTTTATGGATGAGAATGGAAACCCTACCACAGTGTTTTGAGGGATTTATGCTCCTACTTAAATATTTTAGTCTAACTTGGAGTATAAGAACAGCTTCTTAAGATTCAGACAGAAAACCCACTCGCTTAAGGGAACATATACATGATCAAGTGTTATGCTAGGCCAGGGCCTTCAAACTTTATCTAAAACCCAAGCTCAAGAAAACTGCTGGGGAGTTGTGCGCTACTGTGACTGCCAAAAAGCAAAATGAACAAGCCAAGGAAACACGATAAGAATAACAACAAGAACAAAAAACTGGCCCTGTATTCCCAGTTAAGTAGAAAAATTAAGCTACTAGGCCCTGAAACTATCTGAAAACTAAAGCTTTCTTAGACATGATACTGTTCAAGGTATTTTCCATTCCCCCAAAACGAACAGACCTAATTCCTCCGCTAACACCTATGCTTTATATTTGTTGAAGGATCTGAACAAATCAGTTCCCGTAATAACTTTAGTTTACAAAGAGAGTAGGAGTAGCAATCCAACTCAAGAAGTTCCTATTTTGACTCGATGAAGAGTGGGTAGCACATCAGTAGCAATCCTGGAACTCTCCTCTCTTTTCTGCTGCAGAAGTTTGATCATACATTGACTAAGTCAATGGTTAAGTATCAGTGATTTCAAAACTGCAGGGTCAGAGCCATGTAGAGCCGTTTCTACATCTAAAAATTAAATCAGACCTCTAAATATCTTTAAAATATTGTTCTGCAAATACCTAAAGTCCACTCTATAAAGACCATCTCCTGGAGAATGAGAAGGAAATTCTGGCTCAACTGAACTGACTACCACACTTCCACCGATGAGTATTTCATCTTAGGTCTTTGATCACCACCTTCATTGCTGAAAGCACCAGCTTGGTGTTTCTGAGAGATTTCTTTTGCCATTCAGGTTTCTGAAGCCTTCCACTCCTGCCTTGTTTTGCTTTCTAAAAGTATACCCCTTTGAGGCAAATATTATGGTCTTCTATTTACCTGTTTGGTTGGATGTCTTATATTGCACCCAGCAAAGACTGAATGCATGGTGACATCTCCAGGGGCAGACACTAGATCCATGCTCAGGCGACAGTCAGGGTCAGTTCCCTGTAGCTTCTACTGTGGTTTGTTTCGTTTTGTTGTTTTGTTTTTTTCAATGACTCGGTCACGAGGTATCCCACTGATTTATGGAGTAATGCTCCTAGGCACTTATCTGGGGGATTATGATGCCTCATAGAAATCTGAGTGTTTCCAGATAGTTGGGAGCAAAGATTTAAAAAGAACTCAACCACATACATGCATATATATACACACATGCATGCACATATGATCGGATGATCAGCAGTAGGCAGGAAGGCATGGAAATATTGAAATGTAAGCTCTTTTGAATCAATTGGACATTCTATAAAAAATACTAAACTATTCCTCTAAAAACCTGAAATTGTTTTTTGCTTTGTAAATCTGTGTCCTTGTTTATAGACAGTGTGAAAATTAGGAAGAACTTGGATTTAATATTGAGTCAGTTGTGGCTCCAAAAATGTGGAACTGCAAGAAGGATCTGTGGGCTTTTCATATGCTTTATGAAGTGCTACAGCACAGAAGTATGCTCAGAAACAATATTTATTTCTAGTAGCCAGCTGACTTACTGCTGCTTTGATTCTCACTACTGAAAATTTGTCAGATTCTCCCTTCGGACTCATCTCTGATGCACAAAAGCGCCCAGGGGACAGCTTATAGCTTAAATGTAACTCCACCAAAAAAAACTTAGACTGCTGTTGTGATTAAATGCACAGCTTCAGCTTTAAATATGAAGGACCCCAACTTCAGAAGGCATTTAAAATGCACTTCAGTGTAAGCAGCTCACGGACATCCTCACTCCTGCTCTAGGACAGAAAAAAAAAAAAACAAAAAAAACAAACCCCAAATCCTCACAATATTTGCACTAGCTAATGGAAATGTTCCTGAGTCAAACCTTGTGGAAGACTATCCTTACCACCTTTAGGAAACATCCAATCAAGCTACTCTATGAGAGGCAAGAAAGAAGACAGAAACTGAGGGCTGCATTAAAGGTTTCTGCTGGTCTCAAGGGCAGGGTGCAGAAGAAATTGCAGAAGTGACTATGGTAGTGCTGTGTCTCGCTCTGTTAGCTTCCTCTGGTCTGTAAAAAAGCAGGTGTGATTTTTGTCTTTTGTTAGAAGTGTCCTCCACACCACCAGTTAAGTACCTCCTGCATTGCTGTCTGTTGACCACTGAGTTCAAGAAGGCGGCAGCTCGGGATGCTTGCTGGTGATTTGGGTGGCAGCTTTGGCAACCCTTCCTGTGTCCGAGTTGCCCAGAGGAACGGCTGGGCATCTGTTCAGTTTCAGTTTCCTTCCCTCATGGTGCTGCAGACCATGGGCTGCTCCCATAAATACATGCCTGCAGGTAGACAACAGGAATGGGAAGAGCTACTGAGATATTAGTGAAATTCTACACTATGCCTACATGGGTATGGCTATGATCCGTGGGAGCTGGTGCCTACTAATCTTGTGCTCAACAGGCTTTACAAATCAGAGCTTGAGCAGGTCTGTGTGTATGATGCAAGCTCTTAATCAAACAATTTTTCTCAGCTGTTTGGACAAAGAGAGGAACTTTGAAGGTTGTTTCATTCTCCCCTAGAGCAAACCTCAGTTGGTGTTAAATAGGCAAGAGCTGAAGTGAACCTCAGTTAATAGCAGCCTATGGGTTCTTGGCCAGCATTGGCTGGGCAAAGTCAGTCGTCTTCTGCACCTCTGGGAAAGGATCTAAACAAAGAAAGGGTGGATCTCTTTCCATAGTGAAAGATCTGACATGCCAGAAAAAGCTTAAAATTTTGCTACAAAAAATTATATGCTTGTATTATGGCTGTAGAGGAAGATTTAAGAGAGTGGGGACTATAGCTCTAGACTGGAAATATATCTCCAACAGCAAGAATGCATTTTGTAATCCTTTTGTTTGAGTATTCTTTCCTGTGCTTCTCCTTGTTTTGAGCAGCATATGCTGGATATATCATGCACAATACTTAGGTTAAGTCATGCACAAATATGTAGAAATTGGATACATCATCTAAAAGAGCAGTCACAAAACAGAATTATAGCAGTAAAAGGGAGCTATCACCTGCTATAACAGGCAGTTCCTGCAGAAGCTGTCCTCAAGATGCTTCGCTCCATTTCTGAAACAAAATTCATTGTATTGCGTAGTAGACATCCCTGACCTTTGTATCAATACAGGTCTGAGAGCAAAACTCAGACTGCTTTCTTAGGCTGAAGCCATGTATTGTTGCCTCTGCAAGCAGCCAAGCCTAATTTCATTTGACACCAAGCAGACCAAAAATCCCACTTGAAAGGTGACAGGCCAGTGCATTAAGCAATTGCACCACTGGTGGGGTTAAGGTGAATGAATTATATATGACTAGAGTCTAATGCTAAAAAATACCAGATGGATCAAGGACATTTCTATCTATTCTGGCTCATTAGACATAGGACAACAAGGTCAGCTATGTCAAATTTAATCACAGAGCTTCCTAGAGGGTATGGTAAATGTGTTGGCTAATTTTTCGTACCATATTCCAGATAATATACCACCCACAGCTTGAGAGGTAGCTTGCTTGTGTTTAAAGTGTCTACTTATGGCCAGTTAAGACAGATCTTCATTGTTTTTCAGTCAGGATGAGCCAAATTAATCACAAGCATTTACTTCCTTCCTCCCCTATTAAAAACAGAGGGGTTGTAGTTCATGTATGTTAGCACTCAGTTTGGCATCATCTTTTTAATGGAAAAATAAACTGAGCTGTCTATTCTAAATTGAATCAGGCAAAATAAATAAGCAAACAAGATTTTTCTTTGCTGTAGGTACAGAGACCATGTCCGGAACAGAGAAAGCTAATTAGTTTTAAACTCTTTGGGGAAAGCAGTGTCTTTTTGTACTCTGTTTGCCAGAGAGTCGTAGTCAATGGGGCAGGGTCCAGTTGGAGGCCGGTAACTAGTGGAGTGCCTCAAGGATCGGTATTGGGGCCAATATTATTCAATATATTCATTAACGATTTAGATGAGGGAATTGAGTGTACTATCAGCAAGTTTGCTGATGACACTAAACTGGGAGGAGTGGCTGACACGCCAGAGGGCTGTGCTGCCATCCAGAGAGACCTGGACAGGCTGGAGAGTTGGGCAGGGAACAATTTGATGAAATATAACAAGGGAAAGTGTAGGGTCCTGCATCTGGGCAGGAACAACCCCAGGTTCCAGTATAGGTTGGGGAATGACCTGTTAGAAAGCAGTGTAGGGGAAAGGGACCTGGGGGTCCTGGTGGACAGCAGGATGACCATGAGCCAGCACTGTGCTCATGCGGCCAAGAAGGCCAATGGCATCCTGGGGTGTATTAGAAGGGGGGTGGTTAGTAGATCGAGAGAGGTCCTCCTTCCCCTCTACTCTGCCCTGGTGAGACCACATCTGGAATATTGTGTCCAGTTCTGGGCCCCTCAGTTCAAGAAGGACAGGGAACTGCTGGAGAGAGTCCAGCGTAGGGCAACTAAGATGATTAAGGGAGTGGAGCATCTCCCTTATGAGGAAAGGCTGAGGGAGCTGGGTCTCTTTAGTTTGGAGAAGAGGAGACTGAGGGGTGACCTTATTAGTGTTTATAAATATGTAAAGGGTGAGTGTCACGAGGATGGAGCCAGGCTCTTCTCGGTGGCAAACAATGATAGGACAAGGGGTAATGGGTTCAAGCTGGAACACAAGAGGTTCCGCTTAAATTTGAGAAGAAACTTCTTCTCAGTGAGGGTGACGGAACACTGGAACAGGCTGCCCAGGGAGGTCGTGGAGTCTCCTTCTCTGGAGACATTCAAAACCCGCCTGGACGCCTTCCTGTGTAACCTCACCTAGGTGTCCTGCTTCGGCAGGGGGATTGGACTAGATGATCCTTTGAGGTCCCTTCCAATCCCTAACATTCTGTGATTCTGTGATTCTGTTTGTAAGGTACCTAACACAGTGGGGGGCTATTCTATTACTACAACCTCCATGCACTACAGTAATAAAAATAATAATACTGTGAAAGTTATTTAACATTAAACCTCCTTGGGTGAAATCCATCTCACCTCCAGAAAGCCCACTTGCTCTCATAGAACAGTGCCATGCTGCTGATGGTAAGAGCAGCTTCTATGCTACTGATACAGCTCTTATTATGCACAGCTTTTACAATAGTTAGGTATAAAAGCTACTGTGATAAAGCAGAAATAGGTAGTACCCTTCCTTCTGCTGCCAAACATCATCCTAGAGAAAACAGTGCGATGCTCCACTAGAGACCATTTTGTTTTGCTACTGCCAGAATATCACATCTGTCCAGGACTTGCATTCATGGATTTTCTGTTTTTAGGAACTGCCATTTCTCCATTGCTGGTTGCCTTGCTGGCAATCTTTCTGTTTATTTGAAGGTACCCATTGTGAGACAGTGTGTTGGTCCTAGTCACCAAAGGAGTGTCTGCCATGTAAAAGAGGTCCTACCAAGGGAAACGGCAGGTAACAGGGTTGGTGATCTACAGTGAGCCAATTTATTACCCTGAGAAACGTTAGGATGATAATACTTATCATTACTTTAGCTGTAAATTGTTAGCTAGAATCCAAAGAATTATCAGTGAGAGAGAAGCAAACATCAGCCCTGGCTAGCTTTGCCTCACTGCATAAATTTCCACTTGTGGGGAAAAAAAAAAAAGCTGATGTAAATAGCTGTGCCTGAATCTTCTTCCTCAAAACAGGCTCCACATGGTTCTCGCAATGAGAGGTGAAGGAAAGGGCTGGAGGAACAAAGAACTGCAAATGGTGTGGTGCCAGATCAAAAAGTGACAAAAGGCCATGCTGCTTAGTGGTGTCATGGTAAGCAGTTAGAAGGGGCAAAGAGAGGTGTGAGGGGTTCATGTATGAGGGGCTAACCAGCACTGTGATCTGTGTGGCAAATGAAAGTTTGAGGATGCTCTGCTAGCCAAGGGAGGTTCTGACACCTCAATCTGGGAAAAATAGCTGAAAAAGTAAGCAAAGGCCCACAAGGCAAATGAGACTTCTGGTTCCTAAGCATTAGACTGTGGCACCTGAGTTTCATAAATAACCTGGTTCCAGGAAGCCTCCTTCTTGGTCTTCAATGGGTTCCTTAACCCCACAGGATCCTTTCATCTTCACCATCTTCAACAACCCCCTCTTCCCTTTACAGCAAAAAGAGTAGAACTAAAGGTAAATGAAAGGTTGCTAATCATGCACTTTAGGTGTATCCAGTCCATCTAAAGGTCAATGTCATGAAACACTCCTCATGACGAAGGTATTGCTTCGCCAATTCCATGTAACAAACAGTTTGATCTAGGGATAACATAACTCTTCACTCCCCTGCCCACTACCTCCTCTAAATCTTATCTATGATACTCAGAAAGAATGAATGATGAACACGTATTAAAACAATCAGCTGATTACACTGAATTTTTGTATTTGAATTGAAAATGTTAAGATGGAAGCTTCGTATTATTTCTCCAAAGCAACAAGAAACAAGGACAAAATACATCAAAAACCTGAGAGAAAATGAGAAGTGGCTGGAGAATAAGCCTACGTAATACCTACAACTAGTATGTACTCGTGAAAGGGTCAGCTCCTTTGGTGCAGTGAAGGAGGTCTAACCTAGGTTGTAAATAATGCTTCTAAACTACTTATTCTCTTTGGAAGTGTTGGAAAGACACTGTAGGGACTTCTGCAATGGCAGAAAATGCCATGTAACACCATGCTATGCCTAAACCTCAGAAGGCTACGCTTTCAGGGTTAAGTGACTGTTTAGCACCAAATGGCATGTGGTTGCTTTATCTTCAGATATCTCAGTGGTCACCACATCAGAAGAATACTAGCTATTGAAGTCAAGCTCAATTATCAGCAATAGTATAGGAGATACTATAATTATTACCCGGTAATTAATTGTACATCTTAGATGCTCTGGTACAGTAACTAGCGGTTAGGTAGTTTCCTATGAGTGACAATTTTCCCAGTAGCAGTAGGTGAGATTTGAAGCCTGACTGTACACTACTCTGCAATTTGTTGCATTATATACACAAAGATGAGTGAGTACTAAAATGCTAACAATGTGATTTAGTAGAACTTGACATTCACTTCAGCCCTTTTCTTCCCTACCGGTATATAAAGAAAAACAGCTTGATTTAAGGTCAGGTGATTATGCCTTTTTATTTGTATCACTTTTTCTTGTGGAAGTTCCCACAGCGTGTAGAAAATTAGGGTGATAACTTGACCACGGGTAATAAGGAGAGTTGCAGAAAAAAATCCTTGGTTACCATCAGCCATAAACGTAGACACTGGAAGCTGCTTTCTGTTTGCAGCAGAGAAAGGGAAGAGGAACAGCACATCCAATTAGAAGAACAGTGGACCATTTAGGCAAGCACAGCCAGGGAGACTTTCGATGCAAATCATTACTGTATTACCGAAGCCAAGGCAGCAATGCTGATTTACACCAGCAGGTGAATATCAGACATGAGTTAGAATTTTGCCCAGACCATCTGTTACAAGAACTCTGCGCTTAAAGTTCCCTGGGGTTCTTTAATGACTAATAGTCAGCTTATTTACGGGTTTTATGCCTACTCCAAAAGACAACACACCGCGGAGTTTGTAGAATATGGATACTCCTAACCTCATGCTGAGGTGTTGATTCATTACAGATTTGGCAGAATATCGATTCATTTCACTGAATAACCAACAAGTTTTCTTTAACCATTCTAACATCTTCTAGGACATCTACTGTCCAAATACTTACCTATCTTATTAAAAAAACTCTGATCAATTTCTGAGTTCTGTAGATAAAGACATGCCAAGTTTAATTCATGAACAAAAAATGCGCAGAAACAACTCAGTTCCAAATACTAAAAAATGGATTAAAAGCTTGTGCTTAGACCTATTGGGAGGTTGTTGTATAGATACCATAATTTTATACTACTAAAGGCTGTTTAGCATACTGTTCAGTATGCTTTCCATGTCAAGTTCTAGGACATATTTGAGCTGATATACCAAAAACGTTTGAAGTACACTTCATTTCATATAAAAAGAATCATTATGGTACTGAGATATCATGTATTCCACGCGGCAGAATCCTAATATCCTGGCTTAGACTCTTAGAAATAATTGTGATGAAAAGGACAGATAATCAGTCTTTCTACCCGGAATGCCTGCATTATTTTGCAAATCTGAGGAATCAGTTTAAGTTAGTAAAGCATTATTTTACAGATCTTAGCACACACACACCCTCAGCTCCGAACTGAAGTCGCTGAGTTCATAACTACACAAGGATTTGTTACATTACACATTCTGCTGATCCAGACGAGTCATTGGATGCTTGCAAATGGAGAGCAAGCATTGTAAATGCGCTGTCAACTGATTTGATTTGGTCAATAACAAAACATCCCTGCAATTTGAAGCCTTGTTCATGACTCTTACCAAATGGATTAGTGGTGTCAGTTCACTGCTTGATAGGCATGTGTCCAGATCTACTGTCATCATCCTCATGGTGCATCTGGTGAGCAAATTTCACTTCTGCTTGAAAAGAATCTGCCTGTCTTCAGACGTGACACCCATTTTGTACTCAGTCATTGGCAGCTGATACACAGCTCTCTCACGTACCTTCTAATTTTCTCTCAATTAAAAGTCAAACATATAGCAAAGATACTTTTAATGGAATGTAGCCTAATATAGTGTAACAAGATTTTTTTTTTTTTTTTTTAAATAAGGGATAGTTGGAAGACACCAGATCATGTAATGGGAAGAAAGCCCGTTCACCCCTTTACTTGAAAATCTGATGCTGGGGCTGGGATAGGGGGTTTATGTGGCTTCTGTCATTCTGTGCAACCCTCTGAAAATGCATAAATGCTTTTCATGGCAGCTTGAGATAAAAAAAAATAAGAAAAGGCCTGTACCGAGAAGAAAGACAAAGTACAAGGCCATGTTCAAAGACTTCCTTCAGGACACTGGGACAAGTTGCATTACTTGGGGATCATTGTGGCCAATCCAGATGTCTGGTCACTGACACAACACCTGAATTGGCATCATTTGGTAAACTCATCAATAATCTCAGCAAGGAGGTTTATGACTGAGGAAACATAAGGTGGTTCATTTTCGCATGCACAGAGGGGTTTTGGGGCATATTAGCAAGGTAATAAGTTGATATAACTCCTGTTAATGTTATGACTACATTTAGAATACCCTTCCAGGTCCATCATTCCATGGCTTTGTGTTTAGGTCACATTGATCCTCTGGCCTGTAAAGGAAAGAGCCATATCCTTTGTATCTTACTGATGAATCCTTGCTGAATCTAATGGGGCAGAGCCTCAGTGTTGTTTAAATCAACACAGCAACATGACCCTTTAAACACAGTGCTCTGCCATGCTGGACAGTGCAGATCACCTGGGACAAAGCACGACAAGGAGGAAAGGGACAGGGTAACCTCAATTGCACAGAAAAAAAAAAAATATCATTTTGCAGAATCCTGACTGGCGTGTGTTTTTCTCCTTCATGTTTTCTTAGATTTCTTTACATTTTTGGGAGAGAAAGAAAGGGAGGAAAAAAAAAGCACCCATGCTTCCTTTTCTGTATGCAGAGAGCACTTTTCTGGAAGGCTATTAGGATGGTGCCTGGTGGTGTGAACACCCCTGTGTTAATTTAAAAACTCTGTTGGTGATCTCGAGGCAAACTTAAGGCCACTCCAAATAAAGTGTGTGTATGTATATTTGTACAGTGAGAAAAGTCAGGGGTTTGTGTTAACAGCATTTTGCTTGACAGACCCTTCACAACCTAAGTATTGTGGACAGCCCTGATTGTACTTTTAATTTCCTTGCTTTCTGTTTTCTTAGGAGAATTTTTCTTTTTATACTATATTATTTTTCAGTTCTAATTTTCAAAGGCCCTCACTGTGAGGAGCTTTTCTCTGCTGACATACTTGTGGGAGCCTTTGATTTTCATTTAACATTCCAGCTGGTTTTCTGGGGCATCGATTTAAGTGCAGAATCCCCCCAGGAGTAACAAATAATCCATTTTGTTCCCTCTAACATTTGTTGTATGCTTCCTTACTTTCAACCAAGCAGACACATTTAGTAGCTATCGCCGTCTACCTCTGTCAACAGCTCCTCCACTCCCTCACTTCCAAACACAGAAAGTACAAAAAACAGACTTAGCTTCAGAGGTGGCAGTGGTGGGGGAGAACAACGCGAGGAACGGTCAAGCCTGTTATTGCCAAAACACAAGAATCCAAGCCTGTTTTCAATGAAAATAAACAGGCTGTTGAAAAAGAAGGTGGAAAGTAAATGAAGGTTCTGCTGCTTTAGGGAAAATAATCTTGCCGTTTGCTTCATCATTTAAGCCTCTTCTCAGGACAGCACTGAGGCAAGCACCTTCATCCTTACTGAAGACAGCATCTAAACATCTGCTCAGAGATCAGCAAACACGCACCTTAAGGCATTTCTCTGAATTGAGGCCTATACATTGAATGCTAAGGAAAAACTTCTGTAACTTTTTTTTTATTGTTTAATCATCGTTTCACTAGCCAGCTTAGGAGATAATGCCCTCTTTGACATTTAATTCCTCCTATTTATCGCTTATTCTGGTTACCTATGGAAAATCCACCTTTGTTACCAGCCGTCCTCCTCGTCTGACCTCAAAAATGTGCCTCAGATGTCTAAACCGCCGATGTAATTCTACCATCTGACTTTGAGTTTTCCTTCATCTGCACCAAGAGACACCCGCAAGTGCAGTTGCTGAAGGGTAAGGCAGTGTGAAAACAATAATGGAAAACAATGGAAAACAAGCGTAAACACAAGCCCCAGCCTGTCTTTACCATTTGCACCTTGAGTGATCATTCACACCACCACAACATTAAATGCACATGCTTAACACCAATTATTCAAACTCCACACTAAAGCACTTTGCAGAGATGCAAGTGACAAAATAAGGTACAAGGCTGAGAAAAAAAGTAATATTCATGAGGTCTTGGCCCACTGCTGTTACCTGCTGCACATTACTCTTCTTCAGCAGAACCAGTCTGATTTACAGTTGGGTGAGCAAGATGCCAGCTGGAAAAGCAGCCAGGTACAACTGGCAGACTGTCACCCTTCTACAGCTGGCCATGCAACCCCTTCTCTGAACTGATGCACAAGCAGAAATCTGTGCATGGAGGAGGAGAAAATGCCCTTTACCTGCAGCTGAAGCACAAATTAGAGCTAAGTGGGTTAGTGTGCAGCTGACACCCAACAGCTGCCTCAAAAACATTGCACTTTGTTTGCAGAGGGATGAGTAGGATTTGGGCAGGTTCACCTGTGTTTTGCTACTTGAGCGTCTTTGGGCACACGGTCACATCTTGGTAACAAGTAATGGAACTCTGTCAAGTCTGAGGAGGGTTGCCTTTGCGTGGCATAGATGGTGTAAGGGTGAGGTAGGACAAGGTGCCATTCCCTTATGTTTCCCCAGCTACATCTTCTTTTTCCAGCTGGAAATTCTGAGTTAATTAGATGCCCAGCAATGTTTGCTACACATCTGGAAACATGTGGCTCTCTTGGCTTATGCCTATGTGCAGATCAGGTCAGGTCTAAAGATGTATGCAGTAAGGTTAACACACCCATGTCCAGCGAGATGTACCCAGTGGACCTGGAGCCTCACCACTGGTGGGGGAAGAGAGGAGGGTCTTGTATTTCTCTCCAGGAAAGTAAAGAAAAAAGAGAATATTTTGGATGTGGTGTTAGAAAGGCCACTGCGCTTGCAAAGTCTCTACCAAAGCTGTGCAGAAGGGCAGCCCCTGTGAGCAGGGAATATTGCTCCTGTGATTCAGAGACATGGGTTCCAGGAGCCTTGCTTCCTGACAATGTTTCTTCTGCAGCATCCCTTAAGAGTAGATTTCTGCTGCTTTCACATCGTGCTACATGAGGATATGTGTTCTTTTGAAATCAGCTGAGTTATAGTTTATATTGGCTGTATCAAAATCAGATGCAAGCTTATAACATCCATATGTGGGTGTTTGACCTGAAAGCAAGCAAAAACAGAAGAAAAGAAACCTACCTGCATCATCTAGTTAGTGCGCAAAAAACAGCTGGTAAGGAACACTGCTCATGGAGGATGATCTTAAACAGGTGCCAGCATCAGGTGCTGTGTTGTGCTGAAGCCCCTGTAACAAACCTGGTGCCAGTGGACATAGCTGAAGAACTGTAATTGCCTGGTTTTCCTCAAACTTTGACCTGCACCACTGGAAAAAAAGTAAAAGCTTTGTTGAGTGTAGGTTATATCATGGGCCTGAAAAGCCTGCCTTGTAGAACAGCCTCCAGCTGAAAAAAACCTATAAATCCTCTAATTCCATTTTACTTCGTGGAGCCCAAATGCCTTCAAGGAACCATTCAATATTTGTGGCATTTAGAAGAGAAGTGTTGTAAACAAACACTTAAATGAAGATGAGGCATTTTTAAATAATGTGTTGCTAATCACCACCCAGTGAAAATGTCATCTTAAGTGAGCTCATTTCTTTAAAACCTTTCGCAAAACTATTTAAAAGTTTCAAGCACCTATCTGAGGACAGGTGCCCAGAAACTGTGGGCAGGAAACCCCTCTTCTGACAGGACCTCCGCATCATCTCCTCAGGGCCAAATGTATGGACTTTGAACGACACGGATAAAGGCAGTGATCTTACTCAGCATAAGATATCTGGTGAGCTGGTCTGCTCTGGGGTTTTTCTTAATTTATTAACCAGGTTGTTTTTATTTCCCTGCTTTCCCCTTAAAGCCTTGCAGTGTTGCTAACTGAGCTGGAAATCCATAAAGTTGTCTCATCACCACCATATTTCAGAAAGTAACTCTTTCTTCTTTCATGAAGTAAAGCCTCCAGGTTTTTCCCTGGGAACCACATTTCTAGCAGAAACCTTAGCAACAGACAGTGCCTCAGTCTGATCCTTATAAGGCTTTAATCAGAATCATTTTTGAAAACATGGATTAAGCTCCATCTATGCTATAAAGAAACCATTTTTCATTAAGCCATTTTCAACCAAACTGCATTCACTCAGGACACTAAATCATGCAAACAGAATATAAATTACTTACAGGGTCTATAAATCATGTTGGTCACTGGTTAAAAAAAAAAAAGAAAAAAAAAGAAATTAAAGTATTCATTTAAAAATGGCCTAAAATAACCCAAACAAACAGTTCCTGCACCTCCATTGCCCACTCTGCCTCATTTAACTGGGCTGAAACCTATATAAGGCAGCATGTTTTCAAAACTGAGGTAAAAATTGAGTTGCTAGAAGTGGTCAGGAATTTTTGGACTAAATTTATTTTCTCCCTCCACCCACAATGTTGAAAAAACAGTCATCTGTCAAAACTGAAATTGATTGATGGCAAAGGTTTGTTTTCAACAAGTCTCTCAGCTTTAAAAAAAATGCAAAAGAACACTTGAATGATCAAGAACTGCTGTTTTGACATTTTTTAAGTGAAAAGTTTTACTTTCTAGTTGAAAGAAACAAGAGAAAACCCCACATTCCTTTTGTCCTAAAAAGAGGCAACTGCTTAGAAAGGTCACAATCAAAATACACTCTTTGAACATTATTAAAGTAAAATATTTAGTTTGGCCTCATCTTGATTTTATTTTGGAGATTTTCATCCAAGTTTTAAAAGGACCTTTCATCCCTGGTGGGAGATAGGAAAAATACTGGAATTCCTGAAAACCCTGTCAGGGTGAGGAAGCTCATCCCCATCCAGGTTCAGCAGCCCTTTCTCTTGCTCCAGTTCCACTGGAAGGGCACTCAAGGCCATTTGGTTTCTTGACTTGCTTTAAGATGGCTGAAAAGTAGAAATGAAGTTACTTGCAGGCTTTAATTCTCAAGAGCCCAGAAACATACAGGTAAGATCCTAATCACTGAAAGTCGTATCCTCAGCTTGGGTCAAGCAGAGCAGCAGCTGGGCTGGTCTAGAGGTTAGGCTTTATCTTAGACCTGTTATGTACCAGCACAAGCGTTTGATACGGTAACAAATCAAGTCCTGTATCTAAATGCAAATGCGAACTATACTTGCTACAGTGCTGTGTTGCCACTGCTCTGCTAAGGTGCTGCTTCCCCCCCATTAATGCACCTTCTGAGTCCATTTTAAAGAGAAACTAACAAGTCAGCCATTGATTTACCATGGGACCCATTAGCAGCAGGTACTTAAAATTGCAGACCATTTACTTTAGCTGTATTATGGCCCTGCTGGTATCAATCACCATAACATCACAGACAACAGCAGGGCTGCACCAATTTATATGATCTGAGGATCAGCCTTCTTACCTTTACTGAGGTATTTGCAGTACTTCAGCCTTGATTCTGAGAGCAGTTATTTGCAGCTGGACCCCTTGTAGAGCCCCAGTGAAATAACATTAGGTGAAGCAATTTCTAAGGCAATTTAAGGCCATTAAACATGACCAAAAAGTGATTAACATTGTTTGTGTGATTTACTGCCCTGATTGAACACTGTTTGGTTGAAAATGTCTTTGTCAAAAATGCTTTTACATGCAGCAGCGAGAGGACTTAATCCGTGCTTTCAAAAACACTGATTTTAGCCAAATAAGGAGGGTCAGCTACAGCAGCTGTGATTATTACCAAAGTAGTGGCCTGAGGTAGTCTTCTATGGGAGAAAACAAAGGTTTCATTTCACATCTAGCTCTGAAACCAGCAGATCTCCACTCATAAACTTTGATGCAGTGTCAGAGCATTCCTGAGAAAACCTTGTCATTTCTGCAGTGAACTTTTATTCTTACAGGAGCCAGTTTGAAATGTGGAAACGGACCCACAGCTTTGTGGATATGTTTAATTATGAAGCCCATCTTAAACTTCCCCCTTCTCTGCCCCAGCGGTCTCTTCTTCAGCCTCTCCAAAACAAGGAAACTCATTTTGAAGCATATCTATGTGCATGGCTCCCTATCGAAGACAAAAAATTAGCCTTAAGTGTCATAGACAATACTTTTGCTGTTCTCTGATCCAAATACTGTTTTCTGACAGTTTTCCTTTGTCACTGTTTCTTAAATAAGTAGGAAAGTGGTGTGAAGGAATACACTTGGAAAGCTGCTTCTAATTGCTTAGGTTCTGTACCAAATTAAAAATCATCTAATTCGACAATTCTCTGGCCTAGACTTTTTTGCTCCCACTGCCAGATGCAACTTAGTGGCACCTGCTCACCTTCTGATTTGGAAGTGAGATGGCAACACCTGTTCTGATTTAATCTGATGAAGGTAAATCACTGCACGTCCCCTGGCAGCAAGGATCCGTTATCGGTAACTACATTATCTGCAGTGTATTAAACATTTGCTCTGAACACACTTACAGAAAGATAAGCAAAATAATAAGGAGCATCTCAGTAAGCAGTTGTCAATCTAAATTTTTCCCTCTCCCGGAGCACCTAATTGTGTGGGCAGGAGGGAGGAAAAGCAAGTTTACCATCAGGCATTTGAAACCTGTAGATGAATGCAGATAATAAATCTGCATTAATGGATGAGGAGACTTGTAGCTTTACTCAAGAGGACATCTGCAGGAGGTGGAGGACTTATTTTGAGCTGCAAGAAAAAAAAATGTATAATGATTGCAGTTGTAAAAGAGAGAGCTGGTGTAGTTTATGAAGTTGGGTTACCATGTTTCTCCAAAGGATGCCTGCCCAAGCTGCATCAGCAGGAACAGGACGTGGCTTCTTGAGGTTTGGGGCTCTGTGGGGCATACAGCTGTGCATCTCACTGCATTTGCATCAGTGGGCTGCAGGACCATTGTGGTACCCTGGCTGCTACTGGGATTTGAGGAATTCAAAAAAAGTCATGAGGGAAATAAAAAACCTTTTGGCTGTGTAGGAAAATAGACCCAAGAGGTCCTCTGAAAGGAAATGCAGATTACATGTGGAAAGCACAGGCACAGTTTTAGAACAGATTTCCTTTTTGAATCTCCTAAAGTCTACAACAATGCCCAGCTAATGTATCTGTAAACAGCAAGGCTTGCCTTTTCCTAGAGAAGCCCATTTCCCAACCAGTAACTACTCAGTGCATCGCTGCTTTTTCCTCTTCCTTGCATCTCCCAGACCCAGGAACACTAAAGCCCCTTTCAGAGCCAAGTACATCACAGTTCCCACTCTTCACCTGTTCGTTAGCAAACCGTGCCTCTCATTCTGTCTCAAACTCCGTCCCAAAATCAGACAACAGACCTAAAAAGTAGAGAGTGGAGGTGTTTGCTCAGAGATGTGTCTCTCAGAGGACCCGTGTGCAGCATCCGTAGGTATGTGGCACTCCTGGCCCTTAACACAGTCCCTAGACCTTAACCTCCTGTTTCTACAGCAGTCTCAGGTCTGTTCACCTGTGTTAGGACACAACAGGAGACAGTGACATTTTGCTCACTATTCACCACTTCCTGTTTAACTCAGCTACCACCCTCTAGTTGTGTTTTGTTTGGTTGGGTTTTTTTGACAACTTGGCTTTGCAAAGCTCAACACTGAAATTGTGACCAAATATAGTTCACATAAGGGCAGGATTACCTCAGAGGCATTAAAAGAGAGGAAAACCTTGCCTCAGCGTTTGTGCAGGCACAGCAGCTGACATATGGCACAATGCAACAAGCAACCAAACCCAGAGCTATTCGGCAGTGACCTACACATTTGCTGGAGTAAGAACTAGGGCCTTAGGGCACAGTTCAAATCATTGAACGAGAAAAAGCAACTTCGCTATTCTTTCTTACCATGCATCCATCTGCAGCACAACTAAATTGGGAAAGGGGTCATATCCATCACAACACCCTCTGTTATAAAACAGAACTCTCAAATTACGTTGTAGGGTTCTCTACCTAATGCTGGATTAAAATTACTTTGCGTTCAAGTTAAAAAGTTGAGGTTTTTTTAGTTAATATTTTCCCATACCTAGTAGACTGAAGAGTCATTCTGGAGTTCCACAAAAGTCAAATCCAAATACTTCTGTTCTACTTTTCTAGCAAGAAATGTTGCTTAAACAAAACCTTCTCCTGAGCAATGCCAGACTGATACAGTGAGTTTGGGAACTGGGGAGTAGAAAGACAAATTTTAGTTATAATGGAATGAGGATTAGGATTTAGCAGTGGCCTGAAGGTGCAGAGTTTAAGAGAGGAGAAAATCAAGGTAATGCATCTGGGGAGCATGGAAAGATGACTATGAACAAGGAATATGTTTTTTACCACAATGAATTTAAGTGACTGGGAATGGTATCTGGAAAGGCAGACACTAAGGAGGCAGGCAGAGGTGGGAAAGTAATTTAAAATGCATTACCATAGAGATCTGAGATGCACTGATTCCTGGATAACATGAAGTGGTTGTGAGAGAAATGCTGTTGTGATACCAATGGAAAGTAAGAGGTAAGGACTGTCACAGGAGGAGTGGAGAGGAGAATAGGCATATGGCTGAAGAAGGATAGCGATTTGAGAAGGAAAATATATCTTTCAGTATTGAAAGCAGTGAAGAAGTTCAAGGATGAAATAACTTAAACAGACTGACCTCAGAGCATGTTTATATAAAAGGAGCTGCTTGGTGCCTGACTTGTGTCATTAGGAGACACAATTAAGTCACAAGCTTTCCGTCACAAAAGGGCTGAAACTGCAACGTATGTTTTCCAATTACCACTTATTATTGAACTAAAGAAACACTTCCCTCCCATGCTAAAAGAAGCTGCAAGCAGTAGTCAGGGCGTTACTCCACTCTCCTCTAAAACTGTAGCCCTTCTTCTCATGCAATTCAGAATGCTGACTGGCTTGTGGTTTCATCAGGGTAGTTTCTCCTTTTTTTTTTTTTCTTTAGTTGGAAAAAAAGGTCTCCTGACTCTGGCAACGTGACTTGAGCGAGTTTCTCTTTTCTCTGAAGCTCTTGCACTATTTTCCTGAGTCACAAAACCAATTCACACTGGGAAGTGCATACTAATGCAAAGCAGGATGAGACCATGGCCAAGAACTCCCCTGTGACAGGACGGCAATGACACAAGCGCAGGAAGCTGCCACGAACTTCACAGCTTAAGTCCTAGAAGCAGAGTGAGGTAAGGGGAGTTGCCACTTCCAATAACATTAAGTCACTTGAAATACACAGAAATTTCCAAAATTGGGAACAATAGTTTCCTGGAGGTGAACAATTCATACCAGACAGAAAGAATTCAGGAATAAGAAAGTAATTTCCTTTGGGAGGTATTTTCAGTGAAATCGCCCCAACTTCATAAAACCCAGGAAGCCGTGCTTTTTCTTGCAACAAATCTCCATCACAGCAAATCAGTCAGACCTTAGAGCGAGTAGGAAGTTACACTGCTAGGAGAAATATCCTGCGTTTGGAAGCCAGCTTATTTCTAGGCCCCAAAGGACAGCAAAAGGTATAACTTAGTGGTGCACTCAGCCAATACATTAGTTTTTTGGGCTAGTTCAGGAAGACCCAAATCAGCTTACAGGAATTTCTGGCTATAAGCCCTGCTATTTGGAAGTCAGCAGGAAGAAAAGGAAACGAGGAGTCTGCCCTCTGATGAAAAGAGAAAAGAAAACCCAGAGAACTAACAAGTAAAGCCTACTTGTCACCATGTAAACCCCAACTCCAAAATGTGAAAGTTCACACAGTCATTTCATCACTTCATGTAGAAAATCCCTAGAGTAATTGAAGGGAGAAGGATGTGTTCATCATCATCTCTTTCACATGCATGCACACTAATACACGTTTGTATATATACACACTTCTGCTTCTTGGGATCAAACCAAGTACAAATGGCAGCGAACTCTTAATTCCTCACTGCAGAAGGATGTCCATGCCTAATGTTGAGCTACAGCATTCTTCAGTCAAGTGCTGTTTGGACAGCAAGATGTTACTAATAACATTGTCAACTACAGAGGGCCTAAGGGAGGACACCATTACACAGGAATACACAGCCACGGCTTTTATCCATAATACTGAACACTCAGGGAGGACAGAGTGTTCTCCTGTCCTTCTCAGAGAAGCATGAAGTTAAGCAACCATCACTACCATTTTACAGAGGTGGACATGCTCACAAACGTTGCCACATAGGCAATCATTGGTATATCTGGACTCAAGAAGGAAGTCTAACTCACTAGGTCATGTTTTGTCACATCCATTGGGCTTTTTCTCATGAGTCTGTAAAAACAAGGAAGATGCAGAGTCCTCAACATCACCTCAGTGTTCCCAGTGATTACAAGAAGGCGGTACACATTTTCATTTAATTACACTCTGTTTCCTTCTGTGATGCTGGGACACTGGGTAAAAGACTGTTGTGCTTACCATCTTCTCCAAAACAAACACTTGAGAGACCCTGGAAAGGCTGGAATGGAAATGTCTCGTTAAAGGCTGTGATATCCCAGATTATAAACACATAATTTCATAGCAATTACAAACATTACATAATACAAATAACTTCTACATCAAGTAAAGAAAGCTCTTCCAGTTATCAAGTGCAGAAGTCTGATTCAATTTTTTATGACATGATGCTCTCCAGAGCAAGAAAATTCTGTTTGGTTTTCTACAGAATACAATTATAGGCTTCAAGCAAAAGAGTCTGATGAAGGATTTAACACTTCACCTTGAAAAATTATACTCTGGGTTTTGTATTTTTCTCTCTATTTGATGGGGTGAGAGGGAAGAGGCAATCGCATACAACAGGACTTGAAGAAAACGCTGCTGTAGAAAAGTGCAATTCAAGAAAAAGTTCCATACGATTCAGAGAGCAGGTATGTGCAGAGTTGAACAGTGTCAGGTGAAAAGTGAGGGAGCATTAAGGAACTGCACAAGAATGAGGGAATGATCTAGCTATTTTTTGTGGGCTCCAGTTAGCATGGAATGAGGCACTCTGGAGATGAGAGTGCATGCATCTGTTTCCTAATGACTATATTTGATTCTGCAGCTGATAGAAAAGAAACAGATGCAGCTGCTAAGAAGCTGGGCCACCACACTGGCTGACACAATTTATTAATAAATGTATAGAGAGAAGCCTACTCATTCAGCATAATCACATTCTTCTCGATTAGCTCAGTCACTACCCAGTTTTTCCCTCACCTTTTTTGTTTCTTTTAATTGTGCTCACCCTTCTCTGCCCCAACCTGACCTATGTTTGAAGAACAAACACTTCTAAATCTTTTCTGCCTTTATACCGTGAAGCCTAACAAGCATCTTCATTAAAAATCTAAGACGTCATTAAGGTATTGTTTCTCGTGTTGTCAGCTTTAATGGGGAACACAGAATGTACATTGTATTACTTAGTTTTTCATTTTGTTTCCCTACAGCAAAGCAGGAGAGAACAGGGAAGCAAGCAAAGCAATGAACGGGAGCTTTTTTTTTTTCCCCCCGTTTCATAGCTGGATGGTCTTCACACACTTTTTTCATGTATCTAGTGATGTGTGTTCCCTCCGGGCTCCTAATACCTGATAGTCTAGAAATGATACCCACATCATCATCTAAATGGTGTATTTTATTCTCTAACCATAAATTATTGTTTCATCAGATGTGACCCTCTATTAGATATGTCTCAGCCTTTACACTGCAGATCCCCGGCCTTTATCAATTCTATTTTAAAGGGCAGGCATATTCGATTTAATAGTCTTTTTACTTTTCCCTTCGTTTTTGTGTCTTTTGTGACTTAAACAATCAATCTTCTCTCTTTTCTCCCATTTTTACTCGAGAACTTCTATTTTTATTCTTGCTCCTGCCTGTGTCTTCTTTGTCTCTAACAATCTGTCAGCAAATAGCATTTTCTGTGTTGACACAGATCTTTCCCTTCTGATGGCAGGGCAGAGGCATTACTGTAACTTAGCTCTGCCCTTGAGTCAGAGGAAGGGGGTTGTTGCCTCCAGGGTAGTGACTTTTAAATAGATAAACTGCTCAGAGGAACTGGGACTGTTGGTCTTTCGCCAGCACTTCAGGATGCTACCCCAACCCCAGCTACCTTATCCTTAAAACTATCCCTGCGTTTGCGTGTCCATCAGCTGGTTATGGTGATGCTGTACGACGATAGGTTAGGATGTAGTTGAGGATCACTTCTCCAGCATGGCAGTAACACCTCCCACTCTGATACTTGCTCGCACACACACAAATTTAATTTCTCTCACAAATGCTCCTGTGAGCAGGAAACTGTTGATGATGATCATGAGAAGCAGAATCCCCAGGCTGTTCCCCAATTTAAAGCCCATCATGATATAAGTGGTAGAGGCCACCTGAGGTCCTTGCAGATTGCTGGAAATGGGACTAAGCTCACTTCTAACCCCACCTCCCCTCTACTCTCTGGCCATATGTACAAAATGGCACACAGAGGAACCCCACGAGGCTCTGAAATGCTGAACAGCAATTCCCACGCTGGTCACCTTCACTCTGTGCCACGGTGAGCCAGCACAACACAGAGTGATGGAGAGCTTCTTCCTTTGTAAGCATGTGCTGAGACACCACTCGGATAAGAAGTCGAGGAATATGATTTCTCCCCCTCTCTCTTTCACTTGTATTTCTTCCCCCTAACAAAAAAGTATCATTTCTGCAGCCTCTGCAGTCAGTAGGGATTTTACTGTAGAACTCATCAGTCACAACATGGATTAAAAATACAAAACGTCAGAGCAGATCTGTCAAGTCTGTTCCTCACTGCATGACACTTACTTCTCTCTTCCCTCCCTGACAGTCCCCCGCCTTTTCCACTCTCCTGTGTTTCCAGGCCAGCAAGTCACTGACTGCCAGCACAGTGCCAAAGCACTTCTCCAGGTGTGCCTTCCCTCTGCGCCAGCCTCGCCTGGTGTCACCCTGCCTCTTCTGCCACCCCCCCGTGGAGGAGCATTAGGAGGGGGTCACACCACCCAGCACCTGCTGATGGAGGAAGGGAAAGGGAGCACATCATCCCAGAGGACTCACCAGGCTTCACTTCGCCCTCTGGGTGCCAGAAGATATGTCAGGCTTCCCGTGATTTAAATCTACATCGAGTATTTCAATACCTGCAATGACAACCCAGGGCAAGGACTGGTGGTGTTAATAAAGCTGCTTCCTAGTCCCAGGGATCAGTCTATAGGGGAAGAGACCTGCCTTACTCCGGCATGCGTAAGACTTCACCATGCATTGCATGCCAGGGAGTCATCAGGCATCAGAGCAAGTCCTGTCAAGTACCAGGTCTTCAAGAAAACTAATAGCTTGTGTGCTGTTTCAGAGGAGGATGTTTCAGCAGAAACTCTTGCACAGCTCCACAAAACATTATAGAACTTTAATTCTATTTGAACAACAGTTATTTCCAAGAGTCAGTGCAACTAGGATGAGAATGTGGAAATCCCTTTCCTCCACCAGCCTCTGGTCTGCTGGGTCTTGTCACAGACGGTGGAGTGGGATGCAGGGTTGTGAAGAGGGACAATGACCCCTTGCCCACACCTGGGATCAGGTAGCAGTGAGAAACCTCTCCCCCTACATGCACAAGCGCGGTTGCAGGAGATGGTGGGCAAATAAGGTGTCTGAAGGTCTCACAATTCACCCCTTGCTACCACTTTCCCTTCTTCTCTCCCCCTCAGGTAAAGATATACCTGATTTATGCCAAACTAGGAAAGCATAGAAGTAAAGCTGCAAAAGCACAGGTAGGTTTTACTAAGAGGATACTCCTGTTCCTTTAGAAACCTCTTGTTTATGTCAAAACTCCTACTCTCTCCCACTGTCCACTTTCCTAGACCAAATTTCACAAAGTTACGATTTCTTTCCAAACTCAGTTTTTCCCTATAAGCTTGTCTTGCTGAGGTCCTGTGACTTGCACAGCAAGCACTTCTTTTCAATACCTGATCTTGGCTACCCCAAGCCAATGTGGCATCATCGATTAAATTAGTGCACTGGAAATCTGGAAAGAGCCAACAGTTACCATCTACGGTGTCCTCTGGCCCAATCCTGTGCTATGCACACAGGTAACGTGTGTGTCGAGGAGAAGGGATGTCAGATAACATAGAAGCGGTTACACAGCAGGTAAAACATGAAAACACTCTCCTGCTGATGAGGATATATGTAACATGAAGAGGTCATTCCCTTCTGAAGGAGGGAAGTAAAGCTGGCTGAACAATCAGAGCATATCTTGGGAAACTTCCCAGACGTCCTGTGTTTCATTCACCTCCGATCCTTAGCAAGTCTAACTTAAAGATGTTAAATACCTTAAAAACTAGGACTAAGCTAGCTCCAAAAATACATTCCTACCATGTTCTTCCTAAGGCAAGACATTACTGATAATAGATTTCACATAGAAAAAACTAAGTTCCACCTTTCTTTCCCACTCCAGTCTCCTTTGCTTCTCAGGGGATGCAAATAGATCCCCTTCCTCCAGGAGTATCTGAACTCAGCTGTCTTGTCTCACCACAAGTCTTTGGGTAAGGATCCCACCTTTGCCAACCTCAAAAGCTTCTACTTATGACTTCCAGCATGAGAAGCTGGTTTTCATGTTTAGGTCTAACAAACCTATATTTTTCTGTTAAAGTAAATACATGTAGTTACCATTTGCTAAGGCTGTGATCCTGCAAATAAATTTATGTAGCTAAATCTGTCTGGATACCCAAACCATCCATAAAATGATGGCCTAAAAGCTGAATGCAAAAGCTGCCAAGATCAGAGAAAGCACATTTCTCTTATTCTTATTTGGACCTCCATGTATACATCAGTAGAAGATTAGCTTATACATTGTACATCATGTTTCAGTTATTTTGCAAAAAAAAGAAAAGAGCTGTTTAAATATTTTCCTAACTGTTAAAGGGGATTTCTTTTTATAGTGCAGATAATTAAGTATTGAAGATGTAGTGATCTATTTGATACAGAGAGAATAAAAGATTTGATGAATTTTAAATAAAAAAATATAACCGAAACTCTATCTGAACTGATTACTGTACACTTTGAAATTTAAGGCTGATATTTTACCCCTAATTCCTACAAAGTCTTCCAGTTAATGTCTATGCATATTTATATAATTTAAATTAGTTACTTTCATTCTCTCATTTTGTATGAATATAGGAGAAACTTATGAAAGAGGGGGAATTAAAAAATATGAAAATAAGACATAGAGTTGAAGTTTGTTCCCTAGTCCATATAAAGAACTAAGGCATGCAACATTTTGTCAGATTACAGTGTGCCCTAGTTCTTCCTATTTCAATAATGAAAATAAGTGGTTTAATGAAAAAAAAAATTAACACAGCTTCTTTCTAACTTTCTGCACAGCCTAATCACTTTTTGTACGTAATATAAAAAGGATTTGGACTGTACAGCAACATAGTGAGAGAGAAAATACCAGAGTTTGGTATCCGCAGAGCCATCAGATACCTGTTAATAGCCGTAAATTCAATAAATCACTTAAATGTGCTTGTTCTTAGCACTGGGTGAAAAGCTATGGGGCTTAAGCATGTGTTTAATGTTTTGCCACATTAAAACTGGGACTAACTAGTAATTAATGTGTTTTAATTTGGTTTGTTGCTGCTACCATTCATAAATGTACTTGTCACTGCTTCTAGTAACACTATGTGTTGCACTGTGCCCTTAAAAATTACTCCAAAAGCGGAAATTCCACTGAAGTGCATTAGTATGTGCTTCTTAAATGGAGCTGAATAAATATCCCAGCTCTTGCTAGCCGCTTCTTCCATGACACTGCTTATTTGCATTTTTAGCTGCAATTTTGCCAGCTTCTTCCCACACCTCCTCCCCACAACCCTCCACAGCAAATGCATATTTGGGATGCTGCAGGGGGTCCCAAGAGCACGCTATGACATTACAAGAGGGTGGTGGTTGTGCTTAGGAGGCTGGAGAACAACGGTGGCCAGCAAAGCAAAGGCAGGAACGTGACACTGAGGCCAAAGGGTGGAGAGAGTAGCTGGGAGGAGAGAAACAGTCTGGGAAACAATAGTATAAAGTACTCACAGAACCAGCAATACAAGCTTTACTGCCCAATCCACAAAGCTCAGGAGACTTTGACAGGTAAAACGTGTAAAACCAGTCCTGAAGGCAGGTCATCACGTATAACAAGAAGAAAACTCTTCAGAAATGCTTTATTTCCTAAGTTTTTCCTTCCTTCCTTCCTTCCTTCCTTCCTTCCTTCCTTCCTTCCTTCCTTCCTTCCTTCCTTCCTTCCTTCCTTCCTTCCTTCCTCATCTGTACATCCACACACCAGATTTTTTGTGAGATAAATCTGTTTTCAATAGGGGTAGTTTCAGGCCTTTCTCTGTGCCAGCATTTTGCAAGCTGCCAGGTCAAGTGTAAGGCCCCCTCCTCTCTCCCCCTTGTTTTTCTCCCCACTCCCTGTTCAAGCTGGTGCTCCATCCGCTTCCGAAGGAAGGAGGCATATTTCAAATCTCCAGGAAACAGGAGACTATCATTGCTCTGGTTCTCTCCAAATTTCAGATAATTGATTAATGAACTTTTCCTCTCAGCTCATTTGCAGCAGCAGGAGGAGATGGAGGTAATTATGGCACTCATAACTGAAGATTCAGTGCTGTGTGGTTACAATAACCAAAAAGCTAGAAGGAGGAATGCACATGACCTGAGGTTTTTAAGAGTTTGTCAAATTTCAAGAATGAAAGGAGTATCAGCAACAAGACCCTACAGGCTGTGCTTTTTGTGATCATCTTGTCTCCATACCATGCCTGGCAGCACAGAAGCCACAGTAAGGGATGGCCCAGATCATTCCTGCCATTGCAGCTGAGCCTGCCTGTAAGATTCATTTCGGAGACTTTTGCATATCGCCACATATCTGATCAAGTCCACTGCAGCCCACACTTAATCTACTTGTAACCCACCTCACCATAAAGGTTGGAAATAGGCAAAATACTTTCAAGCACACTGTTTGCAATGTCAAACTCACAGTGACCTCATTTGCATAAAAGCAAGCTCATTTAGTTTTGGGGAAAGGACACTTCAGAGAATAATTCAGCTATAATACGTTTCACATTTTTTCCTACTGGTCCCATGTCACTGTTTTATGTATACGTGCCTCTTGTCAAACCTTCCTCCCTGCCATCTTCTTTACAAAAAAAAGCAAAGCCTCTCACACATAGACAGTCATATTCCCTAAAGAGACTGCAATTTGTAGATCTCATGTATTGAGGGGCTGCAAACAAACAGCTCACTCTCCTCTCACAGCCACAGAAGTCCACTGACATGACATGAAGTGGGGTTTAACTTTGTGCCTTGGAGAGAACAGGTACTTGAGCCAAACTGCGGTACTCAGCAGCACAGCTCTCCGACATCCAGGAAAAACATCCACAGTCTTCATTTCCAGAGACTGACGTAACTTCAATTTGTGTGATCTGAAATCTCTGGCACTAAGGGGATTAAATCAAGCCTTAGCTTTTGGGTGCACTCGATTCATTCAGTAATCAATCACCCTAAAACATCCCGAGCAAAAAGAAACGTGTAATTTGTAACTAAGACCACAAGAAAAGGAAACAAAATCAATATTAGAATATAACCAAGTATGGGCAAGAGTTGCCAGTGCAAGATTACCAATGGGATAAATACATGCACTTAGACAACAATTACACGGAAAGCTAAGTTATTGTGGGATGGTATTTGTGAAGAAGACTGCTGTACAAGAAGGCGAAAGCCAAACATGAGCAACAAGAAATGAACAGGAGAGAATGGGAACCATTTTTGTGGTTTTTTTTTTTTTAAACACCTTCCCAAAATTTTAAAATGTCTCTTAAATCATATAAAATATATATAAAACCACTAAAATATACATAAACCCATGACATATTTATTCAAATTATTTGAATGGTTTTAAAATTCATCCTTGCAGCTTTAGAAATGTGAGGGTCTCCAAAGGAAGTGGTTGCCGAACCTGTTGCTTGAGAGAAAGAAACACTTTTTTCAGTAGGAGACTTGCTTTCCTATCAGGTGAGTTGATCTTTGCAACTTTATCTATGAAGAACAGCTGAAAATCTACTATTTCCTTTTTTTTTTNTTTTTTTTTTTTTTTTTTTTTTCCCTGGTATGTTGTTTTCCTCATTTCAATTAATTATCTAGAAGCACAACCAACTTAGCAGGGTGCCTTCAAAAATTCCTTCACTGCAGTGCTATACCACCGAGCAAAGAGTTTAACTAGATGATTTTATCAGGGAGCCGATTAACACTCAGAGCCCCAAAAAAACAACTAATCCATCTTTCACCCTTCTAGGCAAACTCCATATTGTGAGTCAGCAGTCAGCCTGCTGTTACGCATCATGGATACCTGACCAGAAAAGGCTTTTGAAGACATACTCCTGATTTCAAAGAAATATTATTTGCCTGGGAAAGCAGCCATCCCTTTCCCTACTCCTTACCGATAGCTAGGGAACAAATGAGAGAAGATGAATTAGAGTACAGCTTCAAATAAGTGACTGTGAGCGTTGACTCTTGAAGTGAGAATGAAGATGGGTTTGCTGCCTATTACAGGAGATACAGCCTGAGCTACTCTGGTCAAAAAACAGGACAGCAGAGATGAAGGAAAGGTGGGGTGTTTGAAAGGAAAATGCTGCCTTTTGTAAAAAAAAAAACCAAAAACCAACCAACCAAAACAAAACAAAACCCCAAAACCAAAACGACAACATCTCTTTGTACAAAATCAGAAAATTTTGGAGGTGCAATTTTCAGTAATAACGCTCCATTTACTGCCTTGAGCTGGTGCTGAACTTCTTTTCTATTTCCTTAAATTTTCTTTCCAAAACTAGTTAGAGCAGAAAATTTTTGATACAGGTTTTATGTCTTGCATCTGTATAATTCCACTCTGACCTAATGTGTCTGTGCAGTGATTGCACTAAGAGGGTATTAGGTGGTAGAGAATTAAGTTTCTGAGGAGCAAAAATAGAAAAAAAATCAATTTAGTGGAAACCGAAATAGAGAAATAGAAGTAAGGAATGGTACAAAGGGATAGATTTACCAAGAAGGCACAAGGAAGGGGCTGTGTTACCATTATTAGCTTGGCCTGGAGTATTGAATGACCTCACAGTTTAGCCTCCCACCAATTTGCAGACGGGCTGGCTGTGCCTTCCCCGGCTTCTGCCATCTCTTACTCTGTGGCTTTGTAGTATCACCTATGTTCAAAGCCATAGCATGCCCACACACTTGTATTTCAATCCCATCTCTCCAGAAATGCTGTCTCTTCTCTGCAATGACCTTCAATTTTCTCCCTACAAAGACTTCTGTGCCACATTGATATTTGCCTGTGCTGCCATGGGGTTACAAAACCCAAAGGTCTGAAAGGAAGTAACCAGGGCAGGAAGGACACAAGAAGTGAAAAAAGTGTATTTATACACAGAGGTGCATAAAATAATTGAGAAAAATAAGACGGGCTTTTACAAGAAGGGTGGACTCAATAATAGCTCTGAAAGGCCAGATTTTCAGTGTCTGCTCTGGGAGACAGACTGCAGGAAACAATCTTGCACAGACACAAAAATAGCTGAAAGGCCTGAAAAACACTTTCCAAACACTCTGACAAGCTGATGGATTGCTGATAAATGGTCTCCAGCTTTGAAATAGTGCACTCCAAATTTGGAGTCCCCAAAACACTGATGAAGGGGAAGGGGGATTCCAAAGTCTAAGTCTAGATTTCTTTCTTCAACTTTAGAACAAAAGTCTGATGAAGCCAGGCTTTGACTTCAGAGAGTAACTCCTTTATCAGCAACCACAAGCTATATACAACTAACTCAAGTGGTTGGTGCTCTGTGAAGCTGATTAGCCAGGATTAATTGTAAATAGAAAGAGATGGGCACTGCCAGAAGACACACCGTTCCACTCTGTGAAAACGCACCTGCAGGAAGAAACCCGTCCTGTGCTGCCTAATGCTGGAGGCCCAGGTGGTTAGTTTGGATAAGCATTTTCAGACAGTTCATTTCTTTACCCAGCAAAAACTGTCCCATCTTTTCTTGGGATTTGGCCATGGTTTTCTGTAGGTCTAAATTTTGTCTTTATAATGAAAGAAAAAGCAGTGAAGCTAAGTCCACTTTGATTTTGCTCGGAAAGATTTGCATAGCTTGAGGGAGACACAAATCAGCTAGCAGTACCGGTGCCTGGCCAGGGAGATCAGAAGGAATGCTTTTAGCTCCAGCTCTTAGTACAGAGATGGTGCAGAGCAGAGAAAAAAAACCAACCAACCAACCAACAACAAAAAACCCCCACCTAGTTATCTGAGAGGTGCTAAGATGAAGCGGCAGAGGTTTGGGAAAACTAGGGCACAATAAGTTTAGGCACTGACCTTACCCAGTTCCTGCTGCAAGGGGGTAAGTGGGAGACAGGTAAATCCCACTGCCTTATGGCAGTTCTCAGTTGCTGGAGGTCTCAGCACCTCACGAAGCCAGCCTTTGGCACCCCCTCTCCTCTTCACCCTTCTCCCACCTCATGATTAACTTTCTGAAAATACCATGAGAATTATAGCTATCCCGTTCCCTAGTTTAAGTTAGCTGTATTTAAATTTCACATGTTATTTACTGATGACCTTCACTTCAGAAGATATCTGCTTTTTGAACCCTAGCTGTGTAAAGACTGACAGCAACCTTCATCAGAGGATAATTTCCAAATGAGGAAAATATCCATGTGGGACTGTCAGAACCACGGAATTGATCTGTGCCTGCACCACAGGTCAGATTTCAACCCATTTCTCTTGAAGACAAACTAGACTGATTTATCCTCAGGGGCCTTGCCCTGCACTCCTTACAAGCCTCAAAACCCAGAAATAAATGATGTATGTTCATTTAGTACACCCGTATCATATGAGGGCAATTGATTCAATTACATTAAAGCTACTGGAAACAAAGCAGCCATCTGGTGAGCTTTCTACCTCAAAGTAAAGGATGCTGCACAGCCACAGCTCTGAATGGGGAGTCAGCTCCCCGCCTGGATGCTGCCCCTCCACACGCTTCCTGGGAGGAGAGTTTGCCTGAGCCGTGGGGGAAGTCTGAGTTCAAGGCTGGTTGTGATAACCATCTAAACCTCAAGGTACTTCTCTGAAGCTTTATCTGAACTACCCAGACCTCTTGAGTCTGCAAAACCGCAATGAAAATTTCAGAAGAAAAGGCTTTTGTGCGCAAATGTGTATGCGTGTGCAGGCACATACGTACATGCTTTTTATTACCTCTTAATGCTGGAAGAATGAGCAACAGACTGAGAGGAAAAGCAGTAACTGTAAGATGTTTTGCTTCATATGCCATGCACAGTGTTGGCTCTAAAGACATACAAAATTCAATCGTGAGCCAAATCTAGTGTTAAATCGATAGAGTTCTGCCGGGTCCAATAAAGCAATTGCAGAGAAATATTCCAGCCGCTTCTCTAAGCCCACCCATTTTCACACCCTCTCTGCTTTCCAGCAGGCTGCTTAGGCTGCCATCCAGAGCTGGTAAATGCAAATTTCACAGATATCTATGAAATCTGCATATGAAGCAGGGTGGGGGAATTCAGCATTGTTGTTGAAACCTAAAAAAATACCAAACCAAAATAAACAAAAAAAACCCAACGCCCTTTCTTTCTCTATAAAGGGAATACTTAGTTGTACAAGTTTTATTCTGACCATTTCAGCATTTAGCCAGAACCACTTTACCAGGCTCAGATTTTCTACCTCTGAGAAAAAACCCCTGTGGTCCAGAAAAGGCCCACTATTAAAAGTAGCCCTGGGAATAGGTATGAGTTGCTCCTAATGAATTAAAAATGTGACAGCAGCTTTGGGATTTTTGTGGTTTGCCTTCAGATTGGTTCTGACCGTGAAAAGCCTGCTACTTCTACCTCAACTAAGTAGAGCAGTTAACCTCAGAACAGGCAATATTTACTTGTACTTCCTGATACTTAAGACAGGAAATGCCTTAAATGTTGCAAATGCTGAGGTTATAAAACTGTAAATGTTTTCCTGTCAGAGGCACCTGACAAGTTTTTACAACCCTCAGCTGCAAGCAGAGTCACCCTGGCAGTTGGGTTTTCCGTGTCCTCTCTCTCCTTTTCAACCATTTTACAGAGTGCTTCATGGAAAAATAGATCTTTTTGTACATTTCAGTTTCAAGGCTACTGTCCTACTAGCACTTGTAGAAAGGTGATTCAGGTTTCACCAAATACTTTAATTATCTCTTGTCATTGATGGAAAGGCAAATCTCTCAGTTTATGTTTTGTTTTGTTTTGTTAGTTGTCTTAAAGTGAGCCTCAAATCCTCAAAAATGTTCCTCAAATAGTTTTAAAAGACAAGTCCAGCAGGTAGCTTTTTACAGAATGATATAAATTCATAGTGTGTGGGATATGTCAGCTCACAGTGTCACAGTAATCTTTTCATACCATTTTTCTCCATGATACCTTAAAAATTTGGCAGAGGAGCCTTCCTGCATGGTGTTTTTTTGCAGACTTACCAGATTGGGTATTTCCATGCTCATTCTTGCATAGACCTCTAAAAATTGAAATTAAAACCTGCAGTCTGGTTTCTCTGCTTGGCTACACCAGCTTTGTGACAGCCATGACACCCAGCGCAATGAGGGGTGTTGCAACTGCGTTGGTGGAGTGATGCCCTGAGGGGAGGGCAGAGCATCCCTGCCCAAACACCCCAGCCACCAGGGCACCTCACCCACTCCACTCCAGCTGATGTGGCCAGGCCAGACCCAAGAGGATGGAGCATGTCCCTGCAAGGGGTCAGAACCAGTGACAAAATTCTCCCACCTGGAAAATGTAAAATAAAAGGTAATCAATACATCACCACGTGTACACGTTTGGATGGAATGGTGGTCTGCACGCACCTTGTCATGGATGTACCAGAATCAGGATGATATTTGGCTGGCTTTGTATACTAGCATGTTCCCCATATACCCTAGACATGACCATATGCTCGTGTAGACATCATTCTCCTGTAGTTTATAGTGGTCTAATCTCACTGGTGACAGTAAAGCTGTCTAACTGCACATGAGGGAAGAACCCTAAGTCCTGTTTTCAAGGAATGAAAAGATGTTGCTGGGTTTCCTGATCTAACCTACTGTACAAAGAAGAGGAGAGTCACGTATTAGGAGTTTGTTTCTATGATTACCTACTGGGACACCTCTGTAACGCATCGTTGTGCCATGGGGAAAATTCAGTTAAGCAAATTAAATCAGCACAATCTTCCCTAACTCAAATAAAACCAACAACCCAGGATGTAACTCCTGCCATGAGGCTGCTGTAGAAGTGGGAAAGGCAATTTGTAGAGTCATTTTTGACTGTGAGCCGTTACTAGTTACTGTCTTTGTGGCCAGGATTGCACCTGGGAGCAGGGGCTGGGGTGTCAAGGGAGGCTCTGCCAACCTCTCCCTCTGGGATCTCATTTGATTTTTCGGGCAGCTGCCTGCTGCAGGAGCCCCTGCCACCACCCCATCGCTACAGCTGGGACCTGTGCTTGCCAGGATTCCTTTATCTTACTGGCCAGGCACCCTTCAGCTCAGGGGCCGTGATGTAGGTCTGGAGACACCTGAGAGAAGGGAGTCATGGCACTAGCATGTGTTTTGCTCTGCACTGACATGGGTTCTGCTCTGGTGGCCCCGCACTTCTCAGGGATGAAGCTGCTATGGGAAGGAGCCTCTTTCAGTCCTCAGGGATACAGTCATTCTTCAGAAGGGACTCAGGTAGCAGCCAAAATAATAATAATATCATATGGGAAGGAGCCTCTTTCAGTCCTCAGGGATACAGTCATTCTTCAGAAGGGACTCAGGTAGCGGCCAAAATAATAATAATATCATTTAGATGTGCTAATGACTCTGCCCCCGACAGCTCTGTCCTGATTATGTTTAGCTCACTGCCTTCCAGAAATGGTGCAATAACACTTGAGCACCAGGAGTCTTATTAAATATCCGTGGCCCAGCTGAGCACATTCTAGTTGAGTTTTTATTACAAACCACTATATGTCCCTGTCATTAAACAGGCTGCTAATTCATTATTTTGGGCATTAACAGAATGCAAAACGTGTCTTAAAATAACATCTTAATTTATATTTTTAACGTCTTGGCACCTCTAATTTTTATTTTATAAGCTTCGTTAATGCTTAATCTCTGCTGCTACATGGCAACCCAGATACAGTGACAGCTATTGTTGCCAGTCTTCCATTTTTGACCCATCCCATTGATCAATTAATTTAGCACCATTTCCTTGAATCTGAAATATTCCTACTTTTGCTTCTGTGATAGAGGTAGATTTTTCATAATATTCCAGCTGAAGCATAAGCTAACATATTTCTTTAAATAGCTGTATCACCAAAGTTTTCTCCAAATTCTAAAGGACTTCTGTCTTCTCCCAGGATCTCAGTATTTCACATGTGTGAATGCAAGGGTAGCAAAATAATAATTTGTAACATAACCAAATTATTTGTTAGTTGATAATATATTTGGAGTTCGGACCAAAAAAAACCAACCCAGAACAACAACCACCAAACAAACAAAAGGATCAAAAAAAAAACAAAAACCAACCAGCACCACCAAAAAACCACAACCCTCCAAATAAATAAATAATGTGGTTAGAGGGCAAAGGGAGAATAATCTATTCTGACCCTTCATCAGTTACATTACTCCACTGCTCTAAAACATGTTACTTATGATTTATACATGCATCATATTTTGCTATGTTTCAGGATTTTTTGAAAAATGGACATCTTCTTCATGGTCTCAAATACAATTACCATATAGCAGGCTTGCAATTTTTTCATGACTTAACAAAAATGTACAGAATATTGTAAATAACTGCATACATATACGACTTTTTTTTCAAGCTTTAAAAAAATCTATCAAAGTGGTTCTAAAACCATCTTTAATCAGAAACCAGACCATAAGCATTTTTTAATGAGTCAAGCTGACCTGAATCTGAACATTCTTTTTTAATTTCCGAGTTTTCCCTCTTTTCCACAGCCACTTGTTCCTTAACACAACAGGAGCTGCCAGCCTCGAGTATCCTTTCTCTTAGATGTGGGCTTCAGTAGGATTCACTCCCAGGTCTCCAGAAAGGTAAAAAGGAAGCAGCCTCAGGAAATGCCATGTGTGGCACTGCTGAAGCTAGAAGGTGTATTCCCTAACAACCATCCTCTGTGCTCAGGCAGCCCACGGTCCCACTGGTGAACTTTGATTAAACACTACACTCCTCAAGTCTGCACGGCAGCAAGACAGTTTCCTTAGCAGCCAAGGAATTTTTAACCAAAACAAACCAGGGATTCATATAACATAGTATCTTTTACACCAGTTAACATTAAATGCTTCAGAGGAAAGTGTAAACAATGGTCTTGATTTAGCAAAATAACATCTGGTTTGCTTTAAAATACGCTTAAGACACGCGGCTTCAGCCTTCATTAAAAGAAAATCACAACTTCAGAAGCACCTAAAATATATGTTTAACATGTCAATTCCAGGTTACTCGAATGTATTTTTACCTTGCATGCAAATTGTTTCAGGAGGACTGAACCCTGTGCCTTAAGCTAGGTGGGAATTTAAGTGCTTCCTTGGTCAGGGATAAATAAGAACACATAATTGAATGCACTGGTCAGTCAGGTTATGTTGATACGACTAAATAAAAGCTGGCCAAGAAATAATCTTCGGCCCCAGAGCCAGAGGGTTGCCCTTTCTGTGGCAGGTTTGTCTTGGAAACAAATATTTGGAATAGTTTGAAGGGGATCCAGGGGCTGAACCGGCTTGCAAAGCAATAGGGAGAATGAGACCCCAGGCTCTCCCTCCCTGTGCACTTGTATTTAGCAGCACAGACATGCCCTCAGGATCCTACACCCCAGTTCTCATACCAATTTTCTGTTCTGGTAGCTCCACAGATTTCATTTCTGTTATTGTTGCCTACACCAGTGTATGCCCCTCAAAGGCCCTAATAATGTTCTTACTTATGCAACCCTAAATCCCAAGGAAGGATTTTTTTTTCTTTCTTTCTTTTTTTTTTTCTTCTTTTCTTTCAGGTCAGGATGCTAATTCCCTGAGCCAAACATGTTTGTATATCCTTGGAATGTAATGCTTCTTTGTGTTACTGATGATGTGTCCATTTCTGTTAATCTGCCCAGGACTGGTCCATTTCATAGAATCATAGAACCATGGAATAGTTTGGGTTGGAAAGGACCTTCAAAGTTCATCTAGTCCAATCCCCCTGCAAAGTCCACTTATGTTCTGGAAATGTCAGTCATATACTTTGATTTGTCATCAGATCATGGAAACGGACTTAGGCAAAAATTCCCTTGGGAACAAGAGTGAATCAGAGCTGAAACAAAACTTTCACAAAAATATGTTATTTATAAACTTGTGGTTACCTCAATGGTTTGATCAACCCACTTTACATCAAGGGGCAATTACCATTTGAAATTTTACAGACTTTGCATACCATTTTGAATCACTGCAAATAGTTCCTCCACTAATGATTTTTCTTATGGCACAGTGGGATGCTGGTGTAAAAAGCTATAAATTGCTGGATTTTAAAGTAAATGTCAGTATTCCTGGAGCCAGGTTTCAGACCTCCAACTGTTAGAGCTTGACAAGTTTGTCTTTAAAATTTCTGTATTTACTTTAAAATTTCTGACAGCTGTAGTCAGTGGACGAAACAGCAGCTAGAATACTATGTGGAAAGAAGTAATTGTGGAAGGTAATATACCTTTTATTTCTAAGTACCAAGTTTATTTTCTCCCCACACCTTTCTAGTTTATAAGTTAAAGCATCTTTTCTCAGTCATAGTTTGATTCTTTTTCATAAGATGATGTAAGTACTTCACAAAATGCAGCTACACCAAGATCCTTTTACTTGATACTCCATAAAGAGGTCAGACTTCAAAGGCAAAAGAAGAAAAAGGAAACATGATGGCAGATGTTGCAAAACCACAATTCACACATCACAAAAAAAGACACTTCCATTTTATTTGTAAATATAAATCAGAAAGTGGTCCACTTTTCAAAATTAAGGAACCAGCAGATCCTTTTTACAGTAGCATGCTAACCAGCATTTTTTGTCAAAATTTTTACTGCTTCTGCTGAATGAGAAAAAGGTAAGGCTGAGCTATGCAATGAAGCATAATTTACAATTTATCATCTAAACATGCAAGTGTGTATGGGAAAAAGACTGAAACATGTAGGAGAAAGAAGACTTAATTATATATTGCATTTCAGGGGTCCTTTCAGCCCATACCTCAAGAGTTCCTAGCTACTCAGTCACTTATTTTTAGATCTGAAATTCTCTCCATCACACATGAACCTGTTATTTAATTTATAAGGTACTCCATCAAAACTTCCAGTTCTTAACCATGAGGTAACAGAAAGCATCAAACATGTTAACTAAAGGACCTCCCAGGCAATTTTAAAGTCCATGTGTTTCAGTATTCTGCCTCCTTTATTCTACTCCCTTTCTTTGCATCTTTCCTTTAATTTCACATCTATCACAGGACAGAGCCTGAGCGATGTATCTCAATAACTTGTATTTAAGAATAAAAAAAAAAAAAGAAAAAAAAAAGAAAAAGAAAAAGAAAAACCTCCCAGTCCTGGGAAAAGATGAATATTCATTGCTCCTTGTGAGAAAGCACAGGCTACAGCAGTGGCCTCCTGGAGCCAGAGCTGCCTCCTGGAGCCAGAGCTGCACAGGGGCACAGCGAGACCTGCCAGGAAGGCAGCAGCCTCCTTGGATGCCTCAGCGTATGTGTGGAAAAGGCAATAACCACTACTCAGCGGCCCTGCACAGGCAGCATTTGGCAGGGGACAAGTTGGAAAGCAGTGCTGCTGCTGCTGAGGACAGCCCCCATCTTCAGCATCACCTCCATGCCGGGCAGCTGCCCAACCCACTGGTTTCCTCTGCAGCAGGTGCAGCTCCCACTCGCTGTGGCTTTCTCAGGTCATGCACTGGCTTTGGGAGGGGTGAAGGGCTTTCACGAGGGTCCCTTGTCCCCTTCACACCACAACGGCCACTTTTCAGTTAGCGCAGAAAATTGCAAACATGGGACCATGATGCAAGTCCTTTCTCCTGCTGAAAAATTAGCTGGAGGCTTTACTTTCCTGCGTATTGCAGTTGCCACCACCAAATCCCCAGATTGAAAACTAACATATAAAACCTGCCTCCCTTGCCCCTGTCTGATGCACCCTGCTTGAAAAGTTTTAAAGCCCTTGAACTAGTGCAGATTCTCTGATAATCTCACCTTTGCTTTACATGGACTGGGAACTATAGACTAGATGGTGTCATCAAGACCTGATAATTACTCTCTTAAATCTAATGCTATGGCCAGCATACATGTAGAGTATTTAATGCCTTCAGCAAAAATAGAAAGGCAAATTCTTCTCTGCAAAGTCAAGGCATGTGTGTCCTAGTTGGCAATTTTAACATCTTTCCCCAGCAGATATATTTTCACCCCTTAAACCTCTTCAAAATAACACAGGAATACCCATTATAATATTGTAAATAGTATTGCTCAACTATCTTTGCAGCAGAGGGAATAAAAGAGCCCACCTTGTAAAAATGGTTTCTTATCACTGTATTCCTTTGTGACTTTCCGCACATTACACTTATCTTTAAACAGGAAAAAACGTATTTGGTCTTGTAAAATCAATGAAGCTTTTAAGCAATGGAGTCATCTTCTACTTCCTTTACATGTCCTTTAAAAATATGCAAGCATTCCTAACTTGCTTCAGCTGGCAAACCCCAATCTGACCCTTCATGCCAAAGCAGAGTAACTTAGCTGGATGCTAAAGGGGTTTACAAAACAGCCTTTTGTGAAGGAATTCTTTCCCTTATGCAAGCAAATAACTTCCAGGCTAGTCAGTAGCTCTTGTAGATCCAGTGTAGGGAATATCTTACTTATTAACTCCCTGAGCAAACTAAAAAGCTACTGCAAACTTCAATCTTCTCAGTGAATTAAAAAAAACTAATGTGAAGAGGAGAAAATGGCACTTATGCTTGGCAGAAACAAACAAAAATATTTTACTTTTATTTTCAAGTTATTTTTCTAACTCCTTTTTTCCTGGAAAAATCTTCTCAGATAACATAAAATCCAAATTTAAAGGGTGAGCTGAAAATACGACTTTTCTGATTCCTTATTTATTTTTTTTTGCCCTCCTCAAGGACTGTTTTGTCCATTCTTTCCAGAGGCATCAGCCTCCTCCCCCGAGGTCTTTGCAATCTAAACCCGTAGGTCAACAATACCAAAAATCACCACCCCTCAGTGTTAAAGGGAACACGACAGCACATGTGTCTCGGCTGGCAGGGACCATCTGTGTAAACCAGAGCAATGCACGCTGGGCACAAATCTTCCTGCACAACCAGCTTTAAATGGGCTCCACCTCTGCCCCACCACCTTCAGTAAAACCACGGGCATCTTGGCCTCAGGAAATGCAGAAGCTGTTTTATGTTTAGAGAAATGAAAGGGATCATGCCTTCCCTCACTCCTCACCCCAGATGCACCCAGTTTCTGACCTCTGTGCTGAGCGGGACACAGAGGGGGAGTAAAGGGCAGAGTGGGTAGTGGGGCAAGGAGGAATTTCTGTGATTTTTACCATTGTAATGAACATATGGACCTTTTTACTAGCCCACACATTTCTGAGATCATTCTGTACTTCTAGCATAGTTGTCAGTTCCTCTTACTCAGTTTCATTTATGAGCAAACTCAGTATCAGGTGGTGTGTTTCCTGTCAGTGTCAGCTGATGTGTTTTCTGTTTGAGTTTACATTGTGCACTAAAAAGTAGAAATGAGCTCATTGATTTCCTACGCCTTTCCTCTCTTCCTAGCTGTTATTGTAAGGAGAGGAGGAATAAATTTGTAGAATCCTCCTCCTGCACTACTTCCCAAGATAGTAAGCTTGAACAGGTAGCTGAAAAATGGGTTCTGACCCTGGCTGCAGAACCAGGGTTGCAGGATGGGGTCTTGGGCTGCAGCTGATGGAAAGAAGGTGGCAGAGCCAGGCTGCAGCCACAGCCAGTCTTTCAGATTCAACTGCTCTGAAAAAGGGGAAGATGTAGTCATCTACAGTAGTGGGCCATCATGCCTTGAGGCAGAAAAGAGCATCAACAAGCCACAACTCAGCCGTGCACTCCTTCCTAAGAACATCATCTCTACTGAAGTTGCCCGAATACACTGTCACATGCTCCTTCTTCCATCCTGCAGGCTTGGTGTGGGTGGAGGTGTGCACAGCAAGTTGCTCTTTTCCCCATCTCAGAAGGGCTGTAATTCCCTAGGTGGCTAAAGAGGATACCTGAACATATTAGTGGTCTTGCTGTGTTTCACTTATGCACTATTTAAATTCCATTTAAATCTGATGCTTGTTAATTTAGGCACACAAACAGGCAGATAAGTCCATCAAGCAGATGCTACTGACAATTTCCATGTTGAGGACTGGGCAACAATAACAAGTAGAGGTGCCTAAATTGCTGCGTGTCAACGTTTTGAAAGCAGCTCTGCAAATGCCACCATCTCTCAGCACCTAATAAACAGTTCAGGAGGATGTCGTTGAAGCTGCCAAAAGGGGTTTTAAAACTACCATGTCTCACAGGAGTAAAACATACAGCTTACATTCAAAATGCCTCTTCCACCTTGCAGTTGGATGAGGGAGGCAGACCACCACTGAAAAAAAAAAGAAAAAAATGCACGAGGAGGCTGGGGACAAAGGGATGAAAAGAGATTGTATGTGAGTTACACAAAGCACAACTAGGGGAGAAATGCTGAAAGAACTGCCAGTTTTGGGTGTTACAAAACGGGCTATTTATCAGGCTTGCCTGACTAAGCCAGACAAGGCAGTAGCCCTGCAATCTGGGTTTCCCCTCTCCTCACCTGCAATAAGCAACCTCCTGATCCACTGGCTGGCCTCTGAAAATCCTTTTCCATCAGTTACCACTTTGGTAGGTGAACAACCCTCTCCAGAAGTTCTCTTGGCAGCACAAGCAATGTGAAGCTGCCTAATCAAGGGCAGAAACCTCCACCAGGCAGCACGACACTGGCAGGCTCCTCTGCCCTGTTGAGAAATATCTCAGTGCCTAACTATGCGGATAAAGTGTATTGGGAGATTTGGGATAATGCCCATGGGGAGGCACAGAGAAGGAAGGCTGCTTAGCTCCTAGGAGTTTGACACTTGTGCATTGATAGAGACCTGTCAGCACAAAAAGAGCTGTATCTCTGTAAGTTGAAGGTATGATTAATTTTACTGATGTGTGGGTTAGAATAAATGAATTGGTGCTAAGTGCTTTGAGACAAAACAATATGATGTGTTTCCAAAGGGAACCTGGGAAAAGAAACTTTACAAAGCAACAAGTGAGGTTAATATAAATTGGGAGTTGGAAGCTGAAGATAACGTTTGATGCTTTGGTATTTGAATCAAGCCTGAACTTTGATTATCACATCGATCAGTTGATTAAAACTAGTCACCTGAAACCTGGTATTATGTGCTGTGCAGGACATCAGAAGATATTGTTTAAAGCCAAGAAGCATAAAAGGTTATTGCATCTCAAATCTTCATTCCATACGTATGCTGTGGTGACGCCATTTATAAAGACAGCAGGAATGCCACATTTGAACAGAGCAAGTTTTATGTATGGCTGCAAATGTTTTGACTTATTCTGGGTCACTGGAGATTAACATTTTGGAAACTGCAGACATGCAGAAGATACGGTGTATGTTATATGGAGTCAGAGAACAAGCCTGCTCTTGCAAGATTTCAAACTCAATTATGCAGATACAAGAAGTTTAGATAAACTTTTTCAGATTATATCAAATGAACTTTTGGTTGCTTATCTGAACTGACACTCTGAAAGCATTTGGGATTATTCTGAATGCTGTTGCTGAAAATAACAGCAAGTTGAGAATTTAGTTTTCACTTTTGCATTTCTTCAGTCTGGTTTGCCTGATTGTGCAAGATGAGGGATAGATTCCAAACCTTTAGCCCATTTTCATCAACATTTCATTATATCTTGCTGACTGTAGTGAACAGATACTCTTCAGTGTAAAGAAATCACAATTTGTGCCTTAGAGTTACATTAGAAGCTTTGTGAATTGAACTATAAAATACTTTGCTTGCTTTTTCAAGATAATATATTAAATAAGCAAACAAACAATAACAGCCTCCCACAAGATTTCAGATTCAGGGGGACAATAGATTGTTTCATGATTTTGTTGGTTTCTATCTCAGGATAGTCAGGAACTTCACGTACATATGTGCTATAAGGGAATAGCATCTGGTCACTCCTGGAAAACGTTAAGTCAAGATGGTCTTTCCATTTGCAGACTCCACCTCCTCACCTGGATCAGCTGCTGCAAGGTCACACCTCAGATACTGAACTATGCCGAGAGACAGGGATTTTTGTGAGAGTGGGGAGAGAACAGTGGATGCTGGATTTTGTCTGTCTCCCAGACTCTTCCCCTTCTCTGCACTTCCAGCCCTGCACAAGTAGGAGGGCACAGTGGGACTGGGGTGGTGGTGGTGACACTGGTTACCCCTCAACAGTAGGGGTGAAGCTCTCTGATGTGAGCTGCAAGCTCAGGGCTTCAAGCAGCGTGGGGAGCGACAGAGAGGAGGGCTCAAGCAAAGGGGAATGGGCTTCAAGAGGGAGGGCTGCCATGGAAAGGTGAGGGAAAGCTCCCAAGAAAGCAGGGCATGCAGGGGACCCTTCCTAGAAAGTAAAGGTTTGGGGACAGTAAGATTGGGGGATGCATCAGTGCAGGGCCACCTTCCTGTTCAGCTGATGCTTTCTGGTTGAGCTGCCAGGGGAAGGACCATGTGCGCACAGCTGCCAGGCAAACAGCCTCTCTTCGGTTTTAGAAATGCAGTGATCTCAGGACCAGCATGGCGCTGCTGTGGCTGTGCTGCACTCAGGCACAGGAACTCAACACGGCACTGTCCTGCAGCTCCCATGGAGCTTTGTGGTCTTGACGTAAACTTTCTTTCTGAAGAGCTCAATCCACACTTTACAGCTGCTTCCCAGTTGGTAAATAAAACACCCTAATACCAGAAACTTGATCCCCAAACAGTTTCAGATATTGGCATAAGCAGAGATTTATAGCCTTAGACAATACAGGATCTTCCTCAGCTTCACCCTTCAACAAGATTCACTACAGCCCTTTCTAACCGGGGTGGCTGGGCTGTTCGCTGTCCTGCCAAATGGTAAAAAACCTCTGCTTGATTGTACTGAAGTTTTCAAAAAAAGGAGAAGGAAATACTGCCTGCCACCGAGATCATACATTAAAAATAAAAAAAAGACTCATTACCAAAGCACGTTATTTGAAAAGTTAGGGACACAAAAAGATAAATTACTTAATTATATAGGTACTGTAAACTGCAGCAAGCTACAGACAGAGTATATAGCTGAATTCACCATAACAGTGCAAATGCCGTTCAATAATATGAAGTTCAAATAAGTAACCAAATTTCTCAAGGGAAGTCTATATGTAACACACATACTAATGTACACACATGTAGTAACTCTCTACCAGGTGGTAATTGACCATCACCATGATGGGCATTCATTTGACTGCTTTGACAATTTCAAACTAGTATGGGTTAGTTACTGTACTTTCAATACAGTTTGGAAAGGCAAATAAGTTCAGCCTTGGAAAGGTCATGATTATTTAAACCCACCTATTTAACCATAAGAACAATTTTTTGACCTTCAGAAGCCAATGCATGTAGAAATCTACAGAAGAAAAGTATTTTCACTTCAGCACCTAAAAATTAGAGTGGATTCATGCAACATTTAGAAATGTCTGTACTCTCAACACTCTGTGGTGTGCTAATGCCACTGTATTCACAGTGTTCACAGATCTATGTGTCAGCAACTAAACATAAACCTTACATATGATGCTGCATTATTTACAGTAACCAGTGCTGCACAGAAAATTATGGCCCACAGCTGCAATTACACTTGTCACTCTCATTTGAATAAAAAATTAAGAAGTTCTCCCATGTTGGCTTCCAGTTTGTGTGTACCCACGCAGCTTGTGCACAAAACTGCAAGGTTGTGCTTGCAGTGCTCCAGACAACACTGGACACTGTGGGTAGGAGGCTGCTGATGAAAGAGGATCTGTACAGGCAGCTGCCACCTGTATTTCTCTAGTATTGATATAGGCAGGGTTTGAGGCCAGTTAATATCAGTATGTTTAAGAATGTAAATTCCCACCCTGACTTGTGACTGTAATGAGAAATTCCCACCAGTACCTCAAGCTGAGAATCATTCATTTGTGAACAGCCAGTAAGTCATTGTGCTGACAGCTAAAATAAATCAGAATATCTATTTCCCAGAAAATGGAAGTAACACTATTTGTTTTGATGTCAAAATACACACAATATAACTAATTTCAATTAATATTTTTTACTTCTCTGTAGAAATCCTGATATTGGAGAAGGCTCAGAAATCGAAACATATCAGATTGTCATTGCCTTTCAAGGAGAAAAGAAGTAGGTGCTGACACAAGCTCAAAGAGAGTGTCCATCTGTAAAGAGGTGAATGAATGTGTGGCTCTTAACCCTGCAGCCCAGCCAGCTGCTTGGGATATCCCGATGGCAGCGAGAAACTTTTCGCCCATTTACTCAGACAGATGAGATCTCTGGCAGGTGCAAAGCCTATGTCACGAGGGCACAGTGGAAGCACACTGAAGGACCTACTGTCTTTCAGGATGGCTGAAGGACATTTTGCTCTTCCAGTCCTCTTCCAGTGACGTCCAAGGTGACGTCTGTCAGGAAAATCCAGAATAGCCAAGTAATCCTCCTTCCACTGCTTCCCTTCTTCCCGATTACAGAAAAGGTATCTTTAAGAGACTACCCCTTTCTCACCCTTCCTGGGTGCTGCACAGAGCACACCTCAGCTGAAACCAAGGCACAGGCAATCACCAGGGAAGCAAACTGCTGAACACCACCAGACGGACACAGCCCTGCTACCTGCTAATTCTCTTACCCCATCAGCCCTTTGTCTTCTCCACAGCTGCCCTGCTTCCCATGGTATGTCCCTCCTTGGGCTCTTAATTTTTTGCTGGTGCTAGTGAGAAAGAGCCTGGGACTAGGTCAGCTGGTCATGTACAGCCACCACCTGCAGTGGTGATGGTAGGAATCTCTGTGTGTGAGAAGCAAAGACTGTGGACCACGTTTCTGCTTTCCTTCCACAACTGAACACTGGACAGATTGTGGAGTCCACTGTTTTAAACCTCTGTAGAGGTACAATGACAATTTCCTTCCATCTCTTTGAGAAGCCTTATACCCAAAGTAATTTTTTCAGGAAAGAAACCTCTTTCACTGACTTCAGGGACAACCACTTGCAACCCCTGAAGGAGGGCATAACTCTCAATGAGTAGGTTTATTTTTGGGGAAATCCTGCTGAAACCCAGCAGAACCAGCTGCAGCTTCACTTAAGAGCTCCCACCATGCAGGACACTCACAATGACAACTACCTGACAAGAAAGTTGGGTTCTCAGGGCAGAAACTATGGGAAGATGTAAAGAATTCAGGCTGTTCTCAGACATTAACCAGTAACTGGCAATAACCTTGCAGGTTCAAGAAACCTCCTCCTTTCGGGCTAGCTTACCCTGAGATGATGTCTCTGCTAGCCAGCCATCTGAGCTGCCTGAACTACAAGCTCCTCAAGTGTGTATTCAACACACTGTAGCTACTGGTCCGAGCATCTTCAAACAGTATGCAGCCTTTAAAAGCCTACCCAGAGCTGAAATAGCATGGAAATCTGCAAGCAGAGGGGGTTACCTGCTGGCTTAGGAGACCAGCCAAAAGGAAGACTGCCAGGAAGTACCTTAATTTCTGACAATAGCAGGTTCTGAAGCACTTAATATTTTTACAGTTTCCAGTCAACTCAAAAGTGGCTGACAGCGAAACCATAACGTAGGAATTTGAAGCACTTTACATGAAAGCGAACAAACTATGGTTGAAAACAACCAGACGCCAGAAGAAACGTGAGAGACTGAAAAGCTCTAAACTGTCCTTACTTGAGTGCGGGCTGCCAACATGACTAGCAACATCTCTGGGTGCTGTTTGCTGTGCTTTGGGCCCATGTACCCCAGACTCCCTGCTGTGTCACACCATGGGGCTTTGAGCAGGCGGAGGTGCTGGTGGAGAAGGCCTGGCTTGGAAAGGACTCCTGCCCAAGGTATCTCCTGTCACGCACACAGTGGGCACTGATACTGGCTTGGTGACTGGTGGGCACCTGCCTTTGTGGAAAGCTCATGTCAAGGGGACATCTCGGCCTTGATTTCTCCTGCTCTGAGCCCCGCCGTGGGCTGCTCCCCCTGGGACTGCTCCACACTGTGCCACAGACCTTACACCTCCCTGCAAAGACCCGGGTCAGATAGCTGACAGATTTCATTCCCAGAAGTCTGGTCACTGGCTATCTTTGTAGCTGGCATGGCCTAAATGACCAGATGACTCAAAATACGCAAAGCCTTATTTTAGAATCTGGAATCGACTTTCAGCATTTTCCTGTTCAGAAAGGCAATCTAATCCAGCTTGATCCAGCTCTCCTGGACCAAACTAGGCATTTAGTTGTTTCAGTGGAGGTGCTTACTTCTTGCTATTAAGAGAAGACATTAGAAGAAGACACTGACACAAAACCAGAGATTGAGCATATTTATTTTCTCTAGATATCGTACCCCTGATGTAGTAGTAGCTGACAATAGGCCTAAAATTAGTAGATATGAATTTTTAGCAGTAAAAAGAAAGATTAAACAAGAAAACTTGCAGTATCAGCCATCCAAGTGGTTTATAGAAAACAAATGTCAAGCAATGCAGAATACCGAGTGAGACTCATATGCATTTGATACCACTGCGGAACAACGCCAATGAAGGCAGCTTGTCACCTGTTCTGTTCAGTGAAAAGCAGAAAGCAAAACTGCCTACCCTGCTGGAACTGATGTCAAAGTTACTGGGAGCATGCAGATAAATGAAGACAGGCAGAACAAAACCAATTATTGTGAGAGTCAGCACTTTGGCCACGCCAAATGAGGCAATATTTCCTGATTCTTAGAAACAAACAGATACGAACAGCAATAATATTTCTAGGAGATTAGAGGATGTTCCCCCTCTCTATCAAACATGAAGAACATCTGTATCCCTCCCAAGTTGTTTTTTCACCTAAAACCTCGGACAGATTAAACCATAGCAAATGTAGATAGCTGAGCACTATAACATGATGATAGAGTCAAATTCAGTAGGTATGAATTTGAGCGGCGAAGTATAAGTTCAGATGCTCATATCCAGAACTAATCCACTTATCTCTTCCTGACCATAGGGATGGTGATACTCAGGAAGACTCGATAAATTATAGGCACTTCATGGATTATTTGAGCATCGTTATTTATATGTATTTGAAGTAGAGTTTTATGAGATACTCAGGCTGATGAACTGTTCTTATTTCTGACTGTACATTTAAAAAGCCTTCACTTCAAACAAACTGAACCTGTTTATTGTGTTACAGACAAATTCATATTGCACTGACACAATTGGTTATAATCCGGGCACTGAAAGAAACCAGTCTCTGTTGGGCTCCTTACCCCTGAACCACTGCTGAATTGCACACTGACCTGATAACCTGCATGCTATCCTGGCACGGAAAGCAGTGATGCAGCCCTTGACCCTGCTCTCCATCTCAGCATACTCTTTTTAGGATGCTGCGGGGACCATTTCACCCCCCTACTTGCAGGGGTCCCGAGCCTGAAGCTATGCCTGTCCCTGCCAACACAGCTGGTGTTTCTACAGCTGCAATCTGGTTCTGGGTGGGGAGGACAAGGAAGAGATAGCAAGAAATAATCTCAGTGATTATGTGAGACAGAGAATACATTCCCTTAAATAACCTCCTCTGCCTGCTAAAGTTATCAGAGTATGCCTTTCTAATGCTGGCTAATGCCAGGTTAAGTTCAGTAGTTCACAGCTGCATATTTTGTTTGACATCTGTCCTTAATTGAATAGCAAGCTCAGGGACTGCAAGCTACACATAATATCTGCTAGGAAAGCCCATCCATCTCAAAAGACATTTTTCAAAGAGACACATGCAATCTTATTAAAAGCGGTAACCCTAATGGCGATTTGCTCCATCATATACCAGCAGCAGGTACGGCAGGAAAGGGAACAGCTGCTTAGTTGCTTCTGTGATCTGTTTTGCCTAGATGTTTGTATGTTTGGGAGAGTGGTCTGGCCCTTTTGCAGCTCTCAGATGAATCACTCTGCTAATGGACTAGCAAGTGCATGGATAACATTATCAGCGGTGCAGACCATGGTTCCTACATTGCCTTAATACGCCTCCAAACCAATCTGGTAAATTACTTCCATTATGGGATTTAGATAGTATCCCATTACAGATCAAGCTTTTGGTTAAATGTCATTTCTTTGAAAGACATATTTGGTGTCAAGGTCTGCTTGTCAGTTTCAGAAGAGATTAAACAGAGTCCCAGACTTCCTTACTTACTCCTCAAAGCATTCTCTCTCACTAGAAATTCAAAGGGATAACCATGAGAGCCAGGAGAGGCATGGCGAGAACTAGACAGTTTTTCACTAAGGTCTGTTCCTGGAGGACTGTAAACATGCAAGTTTCCTGGTCACATACTGAAAATTATTTTTAGGCTGCACTGGGTAGTCCTAAAATTAAATGGAGAAAAAAAAAAACAAACATATTTACGCTGCTGTTAAAGAAACTGGCTCGTCGGTTCCTTTCCAGTTGTTGTTCTCCTGACACTTCTGTGAAACTACAGAGCCCATCCGAGCTGTCAAAGTACAGCCATATTATGCTGCATTTTTATTGCATAGTTCCTTACTTCCTCTGAAAGCACACCTAAATAAAATAATTTTCCACTTGCAATTGGAAAAAATCCTGCAACAAAATCAAGACAGGAAAAGGCTTCTATTTGTGTTACAAAGTATAAATGTTCTTCCTCTTCTTTAAACAAAATGAAGACATTCGTGTCCAGCCTATGCTTTTTTCCAGATTTCTATTAAACATTTTTATTTCATAGTTAAAAAAAGAGACATTTCATTTTAGCAAACTCCTAGCATATTAGAACTAAAGTGATGTGACATATTAGAGGGACTTGACAGTATTAACTATCTTTACATGATTATTTATTCCATATTTATTGTTCAATGTTTGCAGTATTTAATACAGCTAAAGTATATGGTGTTGTTTTATTCAAACAGTAAACTATGTGATCATTAAAAATATATGGAAATGTAAACATCATGTCAGAGTTCAGTGTTTCAGAAAGGAGCTGTTAATCCTGGCAAACAGTTTCATTATGATAAGCTCAATCGATTAATGATTTTGTTTCCTTATGTATTTACTTGGTATTATATATGCAGTTAGATAAATTAATTTGGTTATATTTAAAATTTCTATACATTTACATTTCTGTGTTATTATAAAGGAATGTGTCATTTTTATTTTGATTTGATTTGATAAGAACAAAGATTAGCAAAATCTGTTTAACTTGTAAGCTGGGAGCTGAGATCAATCTCCATTTCACTTGAGGATTGAAAGCAAAAAGCTTCTGGCTCTACAACAGCTTTGTCAGCCTTGGCAATTTGCATGATGTTACCCATGATACTATGCACAAGGATCCATTGCCCAAATGCAATTTAAGAAAACACTTTCAGTTCTTTTTACTAATTTCTCAGTATTTTCAGGCAGCCAGAGTGCTTTTTTTTTCCCTTACTGTAGAGAGATTACTTATTACTTGTATTTAAGTGAAAAACAAAACAAACCCACCTTGAAAGGTAATACATAAGTTGAGTTCCTAAGAGAAACTTTTCAGGGCTTTTCATGTAAAGGGTAAAAGCAAGATGGATTTAGCAAGAACATGGTAGGTGCACTGCTTTGGAGACTGAGACCCTTGGCTGAGCAGGGGAGCAGGGAAAGCCGAGATAGGTGCTCTGGGAGCACTTCTCACAGCCCCCTGCCTGGTCCTGCCAACTTGGCACTACCTGGACCACTTCTAAGTGTAAAGTGGCCACTCTGAGTCTGTGCTCCATGCACTTAATAATGGCAATGCTGTAACACTATAATTTTTCAGCTATGGGCCGTGCAGGAAGACGTAGACCTTTGGGGCTGGTTGCTGTGCTGATTAGTACACAGATTTGGACATTTTCCACTGTTAGGCAAAAATGTCTTTGTCTTTTGGGAGGTCAGGATTTTATCCACAGAGCTTGAAGATTCAATACAAGCCAGATACAAGAGTTAACCAATACCTGGTATGGTTGTCTCCCCACTCAAATACTGCTGTTGACACAAGACTGTTTAACCATTTCTTCAGGATACCTGAGGGTTTTATGTTGTGGAGGTATCTCCCTCCAAATCTGACTTCCGTATCCTTACTGGGTTCCTGGAACTCAGCCTAGCAGCAAAGGCAAAATGCTCCGAGTACCTCCATGTTCAGACAGTGAGCAATTGAAGAAAATAGACAAGTCTTATCTGTTGCCTTTGGGCAGAAGGACACTGATAATGATGCACTCAGGATTTTGCTCCAAGGTACAAAGAGAACAACGTATTAACTTGCAACCTTTCACCATCACAGTGGAAACTCTCGGCTTGCAGATGAGAGTCACATTCCTTAAAAGCCCATACCACAAGGTGAAATCTGGATGTCTTTCTAGGAAATCTCACAGATTCTGCTTTGATCCAAATGGAAAACTCAATATTGTGGTGTCTGGGTGAAAGTTTAAAACTAAACATGAGTTAAAAGCAACTTAAAGTTGCTTAAAGTATTAGGTTACCTGCGTGAAAACGTTAAAGTCTATGTCCAGCAAGTCAGGCTCAGTGATCTAAGTCTCTGAGACTGGGATTGCAATGCCTCATTTTGTTGCAAATTGTTTGTCCTCAACTCCATGCAAATTCAGCAGGAAAATTTCTTTCTTAAGGCTGTTTAATTTATACCATCCATTATCCCTGCCTGCATGACTGACATTTACTGCATGATGTCTGGTAAGTGGTGCTAGCGGCTGGGAGCCAGGAGACCTGGTGTCTATAGTTGATGTTACTATCTTTAGTAAGTTGCTTCATCTCTTCTATTGCATTCACTTAATCATGACCATCATCTTCAATTGAGCTGTTTGAAGGGACTCTATTATTACAACTGTTACACCCAATACAACAAGGCTTGAATTATTTTCAGGGAACACAGCAATACAAGGCTGTGAATTATTAGGCAGCATGTCTAACCTGAAGTATTTGGCAGATACAGTCACAGAGTTGAATGTCACACCATCCAGGTCTTTTTTACACCCAGTCAGCACTGTAGATAAGCAAAACATTTGCTGCCTATACTGAAAAAAATGTGCCTCACCCACCCTGCTGTAGAAATTGAGAGAACTAGGTGATTCATTTTGCCTCTTCTTTGATCTTTATCCTTTTTTTCATGGGCCTGATCCAAAGCCTGGTGCTACTGTCTGGGGACTTCCTTCTCTTCATTCCATTTGCAAATAGCAAAGCATTCTCCCAGTTCTCCTAACTTACACTCCCCTGTTCAAACTCTCGGAAAACAGGCAGCAAAGCTGACATAGAGGAAGCCACAAATCCTGTTAATTACACAAATTTACAGCAGGTAAATACTCTAGACCATTCTTTCCCCTCTTGATACCTACAAATAGTATCCAATATTACCTCTGGAGTTCCTGAGAAAAAGTGGGATGCTGATTTAATGGGAACAAAGAAATTAATTCAAGAGCGTGAGAAGCCTCCAATGAAATCCTTTCATGCAGAATCAAACTTTAACCAGAATGCTATTAAAAACATAACATGGTAAAATAGATGTTTTATGTCCTTCAGCCACTAGCACTAAAAGTCCTAAAAAGAACTACAGGACATCTCACAAGACTGTTTGTATCAAAAGCATGAGATGTTTTGTAGCTTTCTTTTTACAGATCATGTTTTAGAGATGTTTTGCATAGTAGCATCCTAACATTTGAAACTGAAATCAAACTTTGGGAATTCACACATTTTTTGGGATCACTGCATTTATTTCACATGGGCTACAGAAAAAGAAAATATTCCAGGTCCTCTAAATCCTCCTGCTAATCCATTTCCACCCTCGGTGTAACAAAATGTTCAGATGCACAGACTTCCCCAGGTGATCTCAATATTAAAAGGACAATTTATTATTTACTGCGGTCTAACCACATCTTTGACACTTGGCAATTCATGAAGACCTCCCTACTTAGAGGCATCTCTTTGAGTAACCGGCAGGAGCTGAGACCCACTGGGCAATCACAGGCAGGATGAGGTCAGAGAGTCCCTCTCTTCTGCTGTTCCTCCACTACCCTTTGCTCAGGTTTTGTCTGTTATTGAGTAAATTGCCTCTGAAATCCCCATTTCACCGGTTTTAAGTTCCCTGCCCAAAGCTGTTCTCGCAGGTAGAGCCTGTACCCCATTCCCTGGCACCCTGAGGCTGTCACCTCCCCTTGGCACTCAGCACTCCTGAAGCAAATATGTGCTCCATTCTCTAATTTGCCTGTCAGTCCCCAAAGTACTGTATGTTTTTGGAAGACTTCATATTGCAGAGGGTAGGTATGTGTCACTGTAAAAGGAACCTCATTTCACAGCTATTTTCCTGCATCCTTGATGCTAAATTTTAAGGTGGTTTTTGCTCTGTTGTAATTCTGTAGCAAGCATAACTTAATTATTTGGCCAATTATAATATCAGGGAATATAACAACCATTACATGAATGGGTGTTGAATCAGCACACTTTCCACTCCACAGTAAGTAACAGGAAAGAGAGAGGAAAATGTATTAACTGAGCAAAATCTAATAAACATAATGCTGCCTACAGAGATGTGCTATTTAATCCCATGAAAGGATTTTATGCTTCTGTTCACATGGCAATATCTGATATCGTCTCACTGAAGGAAGCAGTGACTTCAATGTGCAAGTCCAACATCAGGAAAACAATGTTTTTATTTTAATATATTTTATTTACGCATGTAAACAAAACGTCTTTCTTGGTAATTGTTAAATGTAATGAGAAATAATACTCAGGCACTAACACATTTTAGGCTAGATCCAAGTGGAAAATGCTGCCACTGACTTCAGTCTGAGCTTTCTAGACAACTTCGTGAGCTTCTCTAGGACATTGTACATCTTCTCTTTGTCTGTATAGACCTTCCCAGCTGGGACTAGAATTGGAGTGGGGTATTACCAGCTCCTGCTATACAGAGAGTAAGGATCTGCCACACTTATTCTGATGTTGTGGACAAGTCCAAGGGTTGAGAAATTACCCACAAAACTCAGATGTTTCAATCCAGAGAAAAATTAATAATGAATTGGTCATCAGCTGTCCTGGAAAACAAGAAGATGTGAAAAAAAAAAGCCATACCAGGTTTTATTTTCCTCTGTACTCCTCACTTTGGGGGGAAGGGGAGGCAAAAGAGGGGATTGCTAAACCTTTAGAAAATAAGCTAATTTAAAACCAAAACCAATTCAAAAGAACTAGCAGTTCAGCTCAGGAGGTAAATGTACTGAATCTGAAGTCATAGTGCTCCACAAGTGTTAAATGTCCTTTCATTATTATCAGTTGTTACAGCTATGTGTTATATTGATTATGTTAATAATCAAGATAACATTTTGAAGAGGAAGTGTTAGATTTTCTAACCGTGATTAGTACATTGATTGTGATTGGGTATTCAATTACAGAGTTATTAAGGTGGTATTTGATTGTTTAACGTGGCATTTTATAAGTCAGCAACTCTTTAGGATATCAGCAGGCCCAGGCTGGAACATTCACACGTATAAAGTACACAACATTTTCTAAATATGAAATTATCATATTAACATTAATTTACTAAATAGGGTCCTCAAGTATAATAGAAGGTTTCTGCATGCCTGTTATTGGGATTGAAGTTCTTAGTACGCATCCAAGTCTAAGTCTTTTTAAAAATGATAGCCACATTTATGGTGACCTCCTCTAACACCTGAATACATATTTAAGCTGAATCTATTATTAATATTCCTTCAATATAGGAAAAGATACCCTGAGAGCCTTATATTACGTAGTTCTTATCCAGACAATACTGAAGTAAATGGAAACTGTGCTTTTGTTCAGGGACTTAATGCAAATCCTAAACTGGACAATTTAAAAGTTAAATTTTACATCAATTTAGGCTACATTCTTATTTCCACTTTAGACATTCAAAATAAGAGCTGACTAGAGTGTTAATCAGAGAATTTTACTACATCCATCCGTACAAGGTAACCTTAGATATGTCAGGCTATAAATTCTGATTTTTTGCAAACTACACCTGGACTGCACGTTTGTTTTTCTCATGAAAAATGGCTGATGCGAGAAAGATTTCAAGATATATTAAAACCAGTTTGTTTATATTTAGCACTGATAAACTAGTGGAGCCTTGATTTTAGTGTTTATAGAAGGCAAGAAAAATAAAGATCAGCTGTCATATTGCAAACACCACCTATTTCACATACTTTCACCTAGCTCTGTGAGGGAAGGTAAAATGAGATTTTTATCTTTGTTAGACACATCAGACATCCCGAGAAGTATGAGGGAATCTTGATAAAACAATCATATATAACTGTATTTTCAAAAGAATGGTACTGTACTGTACATGGTACAGTACATGGTAGTGTAACCCATAGTGTCTCCTTGTTATAAAAAAAATGGCTATGCTGAATGTCTCTCACATTTTTTCAGGATGCACTATTATGCTGCTCTTGCAGTTGCTCCTTTATCTTGGCCACATTCACCATGGTGACAACTGCTTTCATAGCCCAGATTCACACTGCAGAGTTTTAAAAACCAGTGTACGGGTCCTCACAGACGAATTTCAGGAATCTGGCAAATCTGTTTCTCTTTTGAACCTGATTACATCTCCTTCTTTAAATAGCACAAGGTCCCAGAAAACACATGGTCATTGATATAATGTGTGTAGATGTTGCACTGTGTCCCAGGAGCCTTCAAGAAACAGTCAAGTACAGCATTTGTATACGTGATGGTGACAAAGCCAGCCAGAATTTTTAGCTCCGTAAGTCCAGTGACTCAGACTGCAGACACCTACACATATTTCCACAGTCTTTTGGAAATGCCTCTTCTCCAGTGGCCCATTCCTATGACCTGACAGACGATGGTCCACAGAAGACAAGAGCACCACTTCATCTCTATGCTGTTGGATAAATGCAAGATCACCTCAGTCTGTAGAGACAGGAGACTGTTTCAGCTTCCTTTCCAGGTCAACCAGAGGAGCAAGAACTGATGCAGCTATGAGAGAAAAGCAGCCAGCACATGGCCAGGGGACCCTGCCCTGGTGAAGAAACACCATAATCTACACAACCTCTGGAAACAACCAAAAACTGCACCAATTTGGGAGCAGTCTCTCCCCTTCGGTGGTATCTCCCCCTTCATTCTCAGTAGCATTATGAGTGTGTGAATGGGATGGAAGAGTCTCTAGGGAATAGCAAGGGGCAGTGGGGAGCAGGTGACACTGCCACAGGTCTCTGGCCTTGTGAAAAATGCCAGGCTAATACCTGCCATCAAATGAGGACAAGGGGTGATGCTTAGGTTAAGTTTGACACTTTTAACAACTTGTCCCCATGCACAGCACATAAGCCCATCTTCTCTCACATCCTCTTTAAAAATGTGGATTTCAAAAATAAAGGAAAGAACATGGAGAGTAGCTAGTTTATTTTGAAAAACCTCTCCTATCTATGCAACAAGAAACCAAGTGAAACATCTGGTAGGGTTTCAACTGTTGCAAAACAGAAATACACGAGGAATACGTTTCATAAATTAGTAAAATAGCGATCCAAGTCTCTGAGCATGACAAAATAAATTACATAAGGACATAAAGTGTGCTTCCTTAAAAAACTTGCTAGTGACTTTAGCCTCAGCTTTTTTTTTTTTTTTTTAAATTTTTGAAAAAGTCCTCAGTATTCACGCCATGAAAAACACAGAACTAATCCCAAGAACAACTTCCCGACTCCAAACAGATCAAGCTGTTGCAGAGGATGGCAAAGGGAATAGTAGTTAAACTTCTTTCAAAAAGAATTACTTTTGTCTGTTATGCATTGCTAGCAGGCAACAAGAGTCTTCTCTCCTTGTGCAACATTTCTTGACCACTCCAACATCGTAGTTTTTTAATCTGGTCTCAACAGCTTTTGTCAGGAGGTACTCGTCAGTCCTCAGCTGCTCCATTGCATGCTGGTAGAAAACATAACACGACTATACGTAAACAAACAGGCTCCCCGGCCAGCTTGCGCTTCTTTAGTGGTGCAAGAACTAGTGACAGGCAACTCTCACATCCACAGATTCTCTTCTTTGCTTTGAAGTAGCTGAGTTTATTATTTTTAGATTTTTTGCACACACTAAAATATGTGATGAAGTTCAGCATAAACACACGAGAAACAGTAGATGTTTTATATCACCTTTTTCCTTCCTTTTGACACGATCAACAACATTCAAAATATTTGAGCTATTTACACAAGAAAAGTACCAAAAATAAGAAACAATTAAGGACATGTTAATACACAGTGGTAAATTGGTATTTTCCTCAGCTTCAGGACTCCTCAGTGACTTTGCTTGGTGTTCCACTGTTGAAAACCAACAGATGGCTTTTGTGTTTCCTTGTCCCAGTCACCACATCACCTTTGTTATGCCAAATACTCCACGATATATAGGAAGAAGCAGTAGTCTGAAAACTGCTTGTTTCAGGTTAATGCAGGCAAGTCAACCTTCTAACAGCACACCAAAACTTTGCCTGGCTTCATGCTGGAGTAAGAAAAACCCAGTCCCTCTAAGAGAAGCCCTTGGCTCACAACAGGGTAGCTGGCTCCAGTATCCACTTCAGATGCTGTGTGCAGACATGGGCCACACCAAGCTTGGCTTTTTACACCTAGGACTGATGGCTGTGGGCCTCGAGCCCTCTCTCATCACCCTGCAATCATAGAGCAGTCAATGCTGGCATTACTCTGAAATCACCACCAGGCTGAAATACAGTCCTCTGAGTACAACAGGCACCTTATGATGGAAAATAGAAATGAATACAGGAAATAAATTATGCCTCAAGGCTGCAGAAGTATCACAGGATAGTGGCCTGCACTGAAGGTCTGGGGAACACTCTTCCCACTGCTCACCCTCCTGGGTGCTGCTTGATTTCCTAGGCTTCCATCACCCCCACCAACTGCGAGGTGCTTCCCATGTACCATCTGCTTTCTCTCCTTGAAAAATCCCACCAGCTCTGTCACAGTGGTAACAGCCACGGAAATTACACCAGGCCCGGGTGAATTGTGTAGCTCAGCTATAGCTGCATCAGATATGAGCAGGACCCATGATCACACACAGGACTGGTAGCTGCTGGGTGCTGGGGATTTTAAGTAGTGAAGAAAATAAAATGTGGAAAGCCATCCTCACCCACCTGAGGTTTCCTAAGTTTTTTGTACTTTTCTGTAAACCATAAAAAGCATCCCTGCAGGATACAATGTCAGAGGGCAGTTTGGGGAACACTTGTGCTGTATGACCTCAGTGTACAAGCCAGCCAGGAGACTGCACAAAGTATGAGCTCAAGGAGCAAAATTAGTTTTTTGCTGAGCACATGTCAAAGTCAGCTGTTGCTTGCTGATAAAATTTGTAGCAGCAAGCTTTCTAGTGTAAACATAGCCTCACTCATGCTAAAGTAACTAGTCCTACAGCCCTCCTCTGCTGCAGGGGTAAAGCCATCACTGCAAAGTGGGAAAACATGACAAGAGTCAGACAAAAAATGGGTGATGATTTACTAATAAAATGATAGAGGAATTAAATAACTCATAAGCACAGGAACCAATTTACTCCATATGGTTTAAACCCTGCTAATATTTGGGATTATATCTCACAAAAATGTATACAAGTCATATCAAGAATTTCCATCTCATACCACATTTTACTAAACAGAGATTTTCAAAAGCATTTTGTGCTGGACTAAACCCTATTTCTGTCAAAATCACTAGCACTCCAGTTTAATTTTGATGGAAGCAAAGCTAGGCCAAAATTCCGCCCATGAAGTTTTATTTATTAAATGCATATTGTTAACGTTGTTATCTCTGCACCCACATTAAATAATGTTGCATATCCCTGGAAAAGCGAACTCAGGACTTCCTAGCAATACAGAGCTTCGAATAAGAGCCTGCTCTAGGTCTTCGCAAATTATCTCTTCAATATGAATGTCTTCTTATCAAATCCCAGTTACAAGTGCGTAGGTAAGGTTATCAATATTACACTAATGCATTGGGGAACCAAAAATAAATAAGTCAGAGAAGTCAAACACCAGCAAAAAAAAAAAAAGATAAACAAAGCCTGGACATGCTTCTCATTCTCTTTTCTGAATTAGGAGTACTGGATGTTCCCACAACAGCCAGCTCAGCAGCTTGGAGTGCAAGTGTCTTGCAAAATCTCAGTGAGACAAGACTATCAGAATGAAGGAGGAGTGAGAAAGCATAAAAATGGAATTCAGCAAATAAACAAACAAATAAAAACATAGAGGACTAAACTTAGTATAGCCCAGCAGACCCTACTAACAAAGCACATCTTATCTCTATAGTCTTAATAAAAGCACAAAAAGACAACTTATTCTTTTTCAGTACACACTGAAATTGGTCAAAATAAACTGCTGTTTGTTTGCAGATAGAGCTATTGTGGACCATAATTACATACAAAGAAAACTGATATATCTAGCATGAAAGCTTTCTAGATTGAACTAAACACAATAGCGAAGATAATTACTTTGATCCTTAAGTCTTCTCTGCAAAGAAAAAAATCTTACCAAGCTAGAAGCTGATTCTGCAATTTTTAACGTCTTTTAAGATAACTCATTTTCTTCTGCTACTCTCTATCAACCAGTAAGTCCCAGATTTTTGTTTTTTAATTACTTAAGAGGACATCCCCACTTAAAAAAAAGGGTTACTTCATGTTCTTCTCTTTCCTGTTTCTTCTCTCTTCTCTTCACTACTACTACTACAAGCAACACTTAAGATAGGTATAACTGGAAAGTAGTAAATGGGGGGAGAATAAAAAAAATCATATTCGTGGATTTTTCCCCTCCTCCCATTATATTTACCATTGACAATATCTTGTACAATTAATTACCAGAAGATTTTTCTCATGGGCATTTTAATGTGGTTGAAGTTGAATAAAATAATGACAATATTAGGGTTTTTTTTCATTGTTTCTCATATTGAAATAATTTAGTTACTTCATCTGTTGCATATCAGAAGCTCTTGTGCTGCATCAAGGAAAATAAATTTTCTTTAATCTGATGATCAAAAGGGGCTGATGTTGAACAGTGCACATGTGACCAGCCATGGTCAGGGAACCAAGGCATCTTTAGAGAGGCATTAGAGGCATTTCCAAGTACCCATAACAGAGACACTACAGACCAAGTTCTTGGAAGCCTCTTCCTCTGTGACAAAACACACCCAGGAACTTACTAATGATCTGTTGACATGACTTATTTCCAATTTGGAAAATTAAGATCTGACTTGGTACACAATCCTGCAAAGGTTGCTGACCTTTCCAAAGAGAAATCATTGGAAAACAAAGACAAAAGAGTTTGTAGCTAGATCTAACTATTTTAGCCAGGTACCCCAGAGAAGTTAGACCCATGTGATTACAAGGGGTGTGTCTGTGTGTATATCCATGTCTATGCACCCCCATGCCTCTTTTCATCTATCCCTTTTCCTCCTTCCCTCTCCGTCTTACCCATAATCTTTGAGACAACTTGATTTCATAGAGGAATAAAGCTCTTGGAGATACTTATTCCATACAATGTAGAGAAAAAAACGAGGTGGGTAGTGCAGAAAGATCTTACTAGAGTCTCTGCTAAGGAAAGGCGGTAGTGTGAGCTCATTGAGTATGAAATACCAAGCAGTCTAAACAGGCCATCATTCTTGAGGCACAAATTTGAAGGAAAAACAAGCCCCACTGTCATGCAGCTGCTTTTTTTCTCTAAATGCTCCGACTCCTGATGGATGGCCTGCCTTTAATTTTGGTGAATGTGCACCCACTAATGCATAAATTGACCTCAGTAGCAGCAAGTACTTGAGCACTGTGAGTACAATAAAGGCTGCAGGTTAGTAGACTGAACAGTTTACATTAATGTGCTGCCTGTTCAACAGCTGGCTAAAAACTCTCAGTTTATATGTTACTGATGTAGGAACAGTTTGATCCAGCACTGCAGTAGATTTTGAAACAACAGTCTTGACATGAAGTATAAATGGCAGCATAACGTGGACTGACTTTTCAAATGTGTTTTTGAAATAGGAGCCCAGGTTTTGTTTGTTTGATACAGAGTCTAATGTACCTACCGCACTGCTCCACAGGAACGCTGCTGGACGACATTCCCGCAGAGGGAAGGTAATAACCACACACCTCTGACATGCCTGGTTATGCTGTTTAGATGTATTCACACTTTTTTCCCTGTGCAGAGTATGTGAGGCAGAAAGGGTGGCTCATATGTTCAGTAACCATTCTGCCCTTTCCTCCATAGGCTGTACACTGCAGCTAAACAAGCAGGGGAATTAAGTTAGCGACTAATGACTGTCAACCTGGGAGAAAAAGAGAATTGGAAAGCAATTCATGCTTGAGGACACAGGCATAAATTACTCCAGGTAAACCACACACAGTGTGTCAGCCACTCTGCATCTCCCTTCATGTATCTTCTACCTTGCCACAGCCCATGGCAAAGGTTCATTTATCCCTTTGTCTCTGCAGCTTTCTGAAGCACAAATGCCTTCAAGGGCTGTCCCTGGAATGATGCCACTTAAGCAACATCCATAGCACTAGAAGAAATCTTGCCATGCATATTTCCTTTTCTCCTTCAAGTTGAATCTATTATGGGCTTCCACACAGTGCCTACTTTCTTTGCACTCATGTAATACAGGCTTTTACTGTCAGGAATTAACACATCAGCAGGGACAAAGAGAATAATTTCAGCTCTATATGTTTCTCTTTTTACATCCATTTCTTTAGGGAGAATACAGTATTCCCATTTGCAAGCAACAGGAAAAAGGGTTTTCAGAGAATGAATGTTTCAAGTATAGTATTTCAACATTACTACAGAAGTGCCCAGTGATTCTAAGGATGTACATGCAATACTCTGAGTACCCTATTTCGAAGGTTCGTTAGTGAACTGATACAGCATGATCATGACAAATAAAGGTTTCTGGCCCATACTATAGACAGGCAAATAAAGACAAAGAGAACAGAACACAGGTCTTCGAGTTCAGGTTTAGACTTCAGTGCTGTGCATACAACAGTGAAATGTACTTTTCTGAAACGATGTGCAGGAGTAAAAAGCGGCTCTTAATTACAGGTGTCTTGTCTCATACCCAGAGAATTGTGACTGTTAAATATTAGGTGAAATCATCTGTAGAGTGTTTATTTCTACTTGGGGAATACCTAGAAAGACACCTCAAAAGCTGTGATTTTTTATTATCTCAAAACCACAAGAAGCTCAGTGTTTAACACCAATTTTTATGGTTTTAAACCACAGATCTACACTTGTCATGTAAAGCAAATTACTCCATTTTATACTTCTGCAGGTGAGCTAAGAATCAGTCCCAGCTAATTTAAGCAGGTACTATGCAATTAGGTGACAGCATAGTGAAACCTCAACCTGAGAGGGACAGGCATGCTTGAGCCCCTATTGCCTTTTTCTTGTTATTCCATTAATTTTATCTAGACTGTGTAACTGACTTTGGTCTTAAATGATGAAGGCCTTTTGGAGGATTTTCACTAAGCTTTCCCTAGCTGCTGGATTAATGAGACAGATACTTTTTTTTTTTTTTTCTGTAACACTAAGTATTCTGTCACTTTTAACTCAAACTGACCTACTACAAGAGTATTAGTTCAAATGCAGTTTGTACAAAGACGCATTCACCACTATAGAAACAAACAAATCATGATCTTTAACCCCTGGGGCTACTTCATGTAACAGCAGGGGCTTTCAGAAGAACAGGAGGGTTCCATATACTGGAAGTGGCAGTACAGAAATGGCATTAGCAGAGTGAAGAAAGCTTAATTGAAAATACGGCAGCTCAGGACTAAAGGGCAGGCAAAGGTGAAAATACTTCAACGTGAGCTCCTGCTTTCTGCTCAGCAGATTTTGACTAGGCAAGCCCAAACTGTTTGCAAATACCTGTAGTTTCTTGTCCAGAAAAACACATAAACTTCATTTTCCATATAATTTCCCCTCCTCCAAAAAACATGGCTTCTTTCTGTACCCCTGCAGTAGCTAATATAACTTCACAGCAACTTGCTCTGGACTGCTGCTGTGTTCAGTTGCATCCAGGGTTATGCCAATGCTCTCTTTTCGGCAGAGAAAATTTCAGTGACGTCATAGTGCATATTGCCCCTACAGAAGGTTTTAAGTAATTAGCAATCAACATAAAATAATACTGACCAGTATAAAAAGGCTGACCAGAGAAAAAAAATTATGAGTAGGCCTCCGACTAAACGGAAAGTCTTAAAACAGATATTTCCTATCCCCCTATATTCTACATTTTGTGTAGTCATTCACAAATTCCCACTTCTACTCCTCTGCTGGCTAGTTCCTCTCTGTTGAATGTCAATGCCTTCCTTCCTATGGCATTACAGAAATGGACTTTCCTACAACGAGCTCTGGCCCTCTGTGTGTGTCTCTCCAGCTTCCTGCCAAAAAACCCTCTCTTCGTAATGTGAAGTTACATAGCAGTGCCAGATGCATTACATCCTATATGGACTATTCTGTTCCTTTCTGATCCTTTCTGCTTGCCAGAAAAAAACAAAACCAAACCAACCAAACAAAACAAACAAACAAACAAACAAACCAACCAACAAAAAAACCCCAACAACAACAAAAAACCAAACCAAAACAAACAAAAAAACCCCACCAAAAACCCAAACACCCCCCCCCAAAACAAACAAACAACCCGAAAAACAAAACAAAACAAAACAAAACAACAAAAAAACAAAAAAGAAGAAGAGGAAAACAAATAAGTGTTTCAGTGGGAAATATTTGACCATATACTACCATTAGCTGCTAGTGGAGCTCCTTAGTGGGCCCAAAGACTCTTTCGCTCCCATCATGGTTTCCCAGGCCAAGACACCCAAGGAGTGGCGTGAAAGGATGCTTGTGCTGCCTGTGACTGCCTGGGGTTTCCTTCTCCCACGGGTAAGGAAAAGACTCCAGTTGCCAGAGATGTCAATCAAGTGTTAAATTTGCAATAGCAAAGCATTCTTTTAAGCCAGACATCTATTTAATAACGCTTACTCCTTACTCAAAATTGCAGACAAACCTGTCCGTAATCAGATAACGTGAAAAAGACTCTGACAGATGGCTGGTGATGTCTGTACCTGTCCCCTTCCTCCAAACTTGGCCAATCCAGTGTGGTTTGCAAGTGTCTGAGAGAGGCAGCCTCTGAGAAACAGGCACATTTTGCACCCCCTGGGCAGGGTGTAAGTGTCACAGCAGTGAGCATAACCTGGTAAAAGCACAAAAGTGATTATCTAAGGAGTTCAGACACTGTTCCTGGCCACATGGATCATTCACATGTGCTGTACAATTTTATAGGTGGTGGTTGCATAAGTTTGGGGACATTTTTTGGTAATGTTACCGAAACTCTCATATTTTAAGTTTTGTTTTGTTTTGGTTTTTTTCCTGGGTTGGTGAATAAAAAAGTTTCTGCAGTGGAAATAACTTATCTTTGACAGCATCGCTGCAATTATACTGAAATTACAAAAACAAATAAAACCTCTGCAAATCTTTCCTCACTTTCAAAAATCAGAAAGCATACTGATATTTATAGGTGTTCTCAAGGGACTATAATTCATACTAGTACACCACACATAAAAAAAACCCTGATGTTTACAAGCTGTGTCTGCCATGCAGTCCATCTGATTTGTTCAAGTGGCCATCTTAGACTAGCACTGCATCTGAGCTGGTGCAGTTATTAATTGGCAGTAAATAGAAACACACTATTTAAAACACTTTTGACTAATGCAAACCCAGATAAGCCTGCCTTGGCACCTAATATCATAGTATGACTCAAGGAATCCTTAGCCAGGATCCTTGACAGGCTGAAGATATATGATCTGATATGGCAACCTTTTTCTGCATCTATAGAGAGATGACTTTAGGTGGGTGGGTATTTGTTTAGTGCTTGTGTAAATTGTTAGACTGATGATAGCCCTGAAATATGAAACTTTATCTTCAAAACTGGGCACATGCTGGGTCCTTTTTTATGGTGCTTTACTGTGCCTTAAACAAGGCTCAGAGGCTTATTGCTAAGAGCAGGACAGGAGAATGACTTGGTGCCTATTCACCAAGGAGACAGCTAAGAAGTCTAATGAGGTATTTCTTTGCAATGTAAAAGGTATGAAAATGCCTGGGACATGCTTCACATATTTGGTGTGTTCATTGTTGAGTACAGAACCTGTCATTTAAAAAATATCTTACAAACTTTTAATGCTGCACACCTATATTTCCTTTACATTGCACTTCATCCTGAAGAATCAGGTATCCCTATAGGGATATCTCAGTAAAAACATTGGGGAGAAAAAGCACAAAGCAAGTGCTCCAAAGATAAAGAAGAGAGAATTTGATATACTTCTCTGCTCCTTGCCTTTTTCCTTGCAAAAGGAATCAGTGCACAACTTGCTTCAAATTGTAGTCAGTTTTGCAAATTCACATTTGAGCAACAGCCTGATCCAGAAAAGTCTAAATTAGTTTATTAACTACTCAGTGTATCCCAAGGAAAGGGAAATCTGACTGATGAAATGGAGAGTAAAGGAGGGGCATAAATAAAAGTAAGATGGCAAAAGCACCTTGAAATTTCAAGTGAGCATCTAAATTTTGTGAGCCATCACTTAACCATAAGTAACAGGACGGCAGCTGAGCTCTTGACAGAGCTGTAATAGAAAGAGAAACGTAACATGGACAGAGAGTATTAGTGGTTATTTTCTTTTATCATTCCCTGCTTTCTTGAATTCTTATTAGGAAATAATTAAACACATATGGTTCACAGAACAAATTCAGGCAACAGGAACATTCCGGAGTACTTTTAAAAATTATTATTATTTTATTACTAATAGTAATTGTGCCTACAGGTGAAGTAACAGCTAAGTAACTCAAGTTATTTTGCTGTTTAATTTAACCAAAGGAGTCGCGAATCCTTTAATAAGACCTTTTAGAAAAAAGACAAAGATAATTTTCCTTATTATTAGGTTACAAAGAACAGAAAGAATTTATTTCATAACACCTAATGTGTAGTAAAACTACTTAAGTGGAGAAAGATAAAAGGAGAGGGAGTCGATAAAACCACTTGAAGGCATGTTGACTTTTTTTTCTGAAATTTTGTGGCATGTTCTTAAATCACTGCCATAATCTAGAGGGCTTGAAGATGCTACAAATTAATCAAGACAATTATGTGTTAAATTTAAAAATTGTGAATTTAACAGGAAGCGCAATTGACTGCTGCTTGTCTCTAGAGGACGCAATACACATCAGGAGGAGGCAAAACCCCATCTGCCAACACTAAACCATAGGGAGTTGGGATGAGATTTCATTATTTCTGCTGTTTCAAAGCCTGCAGCTTGCAGAACAGACTCTTGCACTACTTGGGAATCAGAAGCAGCAGGAACAATTGACTGACCTTTCGTGTATTGTATCTTCTCTGATGTCCCAACATACGAAAAATTTAAGACTAGACAATAATCTGAGAGGCTAGGTCAAACATGGTATTTAATAAAGCTCTGGTAGATTTCAAGCACCTTGTGAGCACTGATGGTCCTGGAGATAATAGTGTAGAATAAACCTTGATTTACCAATAAGACAACTCAGTGCTACCGGGTTCTACAATTCACGAAAATACGGAGAGTTAACATACCAGCTGTACTGTCATGACAAGAGTCACAGTCCCTCCTGCTCATAAGGTGTCTCTTTGCTGTTTGATTTCTACCACTCTCAACTTGTGGTTAAAAAAGAAAATAGAAGGAAAGAGACAGACAAAACCAGTCTTTAGTCTGTCTATTACACTGAGGAGCAAATAGTAATAACCTTCACAACCCCCACAAATCTTCTGAGACAGCTCATGACTCTCTCAATTACAGAGGAGCCTGAGAGACTCCCCAGTTTCTGGCAGTGTGGCCTCTCTCACTCAGCATAAGTGAAGCCACTACTCCTCACACTGGCTGTTTTAGCCATGGTGGAGAAGTTACACTGTCTATGTGTAGCCTGCAAAATGAGCTGCCTGCCTTGGTGGCTGATTGCCCAACAGCCCAGGTGTGTGCCACATATCTCTGGTTCTCTCACCACCCAAACCTGAGCTTGCCAGGGTTCCTTCCCAACTCTATCTGGGCTTTTGGAGAGAGGTATAACAGAAAGGTAAAGGCTACGTGCCTACAGTCACACGGCAGGTCAGTGGCAAACTCAAGAGTAGAATAATTTTCTACCCAAGAGGCCCTTCTTTCAGAGACCAGGTCAATCCAGGAAGTAAAAAAATTAACATATGTGGCAACCTTTCATTTGAAGAGCTCATCTGTAGAAATTTCTGTTATGTTAAAGGCTAATTAAGGTCAAGCATACCATACTCTCTGTAGTGAGACTTTTAAAGTCATTCACTATCTGGAGGAGCAGGACTGGTTACCATGGAACGCTTGCCACTATTTTGTCCAAACTACTTTTAGAAATCACAAGCAGTAGGGGGTTTTTAATAGTTCCTTTGCAAGATACTTCAAATGTCTTGCCACCTGAAAACTCTAACCTGATATTTAGCTTAAATTTATCTCCACTTAAGTTTTATATCCCCATGCCTTTTGATCATGCTTGAGTGCATCAAACTACATTTCTTTCATTCCTGGATGTTTGCATACTTCACACACTTATAGCCTGTTCTAACACCATTTCTCCTTGGTCATTACCTAGTGATACACTGGATTATTAAATCATTCCAATATTTTGTCCAAGTTCTTTCTTTCATTCCACTCTCAATATTTGCTGCTTCCTACTGAAGTCCCTCCAATCTGTTCCTCTCTTTGGTAACACAGCGGCCCTAATGAATTCAGCAGGCAAAATTCAACACCCAATGTACAATATGCTACTGATTCACTATATCTTCCTTTCTATCCCTCCCCTATTTTTACATCCTTGTGAAGATCAGGTCCCATTTTAGCATCTCAGTAAAATAACAAGATGTGTTTAGCATCCCGTCTAACCCTTGACCCGCAAAACATTGACTGTGCTGAGCTCCTGGGAGACAAAGAAATCTAGCCCTGTATTTACATGCCTGAGGATAAAGCTGGATTCTTTTGAAAACCCTCCACCATGCCAGCACCACTGGAAATAATCTGAGACCCAGTGCCTGTTGCCACCTTTGCTCCGAGAACAAAGATGGGGATGGTAATTCTTAAGTGTCATGAGTAACCCATGAATAAAGACTGAGGTGAGCAGGAAGCTAGGTTATATTGCTCTTTCATTATTGGGTAAGAACGAAATGACAGTATTGGCCAGGACAGGCCAGGAGCATGGGGCACATTGCCCCTTCTCGTGCAGTGTGAGCTCTCCCACTCAGATGTCCTACTCCTTTGAGGTGGGGGGCTGCTCCCCAGTTCTTCCCTGAAAGGGATAAGAGGGGATTTCATTCCCTTGTGGCACAAAGTAAAACTTCGAGGCCACACAGGCTAAATACACAGGAAAATGATGTCTGCCGTATTTCTGCAGACAGAAAAGGCACACTCCAGTAACAAGCATGTTTGGCTATAAGGAAGCTGTTAAACAAAAGCCGAGGATCTCCTGTTTCCCCATGCTCCTGCTAGGCAAGAGGAACCTGGAAGAGACTGGAACAAGAAGAAAATAACTTTCATGGCACAGTCCCAGCTTATGCCTTGCTTGTGGGGACAGGTGGAGTGCTCCAGCAAACCCAGCCCTGGCAGCAGGCACTGGAGGAGTCACTGGGTAATTTTCTGGAGCTGTGGCAGGAGGCTGAGTGATAAGGACCCTGCCAACCTTGGCCCCTGGGAAGAGCAAAAGAGGAATCCTTCCTCAGTTCTGACCCAAGATGGGACAAAACTCTCAAACCCTCAAATAACACTGCGTTAAATTAAGGGCATTGGTTTTACTCTCTGGAGCACTGGGACAGGTCTGCCTGGTTTGGGTATGGGCTGCTTGCAGCAGCTGCATTTCACAAGTGTTCAAAACAAAGCTTGCCATAACTGCTTGCTGTGCCTTGAGTCTGCATATCCTTTATCACACTCCTCTTACAATGCTGGTATTTTCCAAAGGAAAAGAAAACATCCCATGCTATCTGGAATTTTCCATGGTTACGCTCTGCCCAGAGGTGAATTGTCCCTCCAAGGAAATTTTCAGCGTTATGCAATATTTTTTAAAATTCTGTTGTTTGTATCTACAGAGGCAGTCAGATAAATGGAGAGGCACATAAATGAAAAACAGCCTGAGATTTTTATCAGACTGCAGAGCTAGGATGACTCAATGATCAAGACAACCGCTCTGTAAAATTTTAGACTTTTGTTAACTGAAGATTGCTGAAATTCCAGGGTGATTGGGGGTCATGCTTGAATCTTTCTCAGGGAGGAAAATTTAATTTTAAGAGAGGGGTGTGACTGGAAATACCTAAAGGGAATGCTGTTTTTAAGTTTGAGATCCTGTAAAATCATGCTTTCATAAAGAGGTAAATGTTGAAGTAACCACTTGAGGGTATGGATTTTGTGAACATTTAGAAAAAAGCACAAATATTAGTAGCTGAAAAATCCACAATTTTGAATCCCACTGCTAATGCTTAAATATACAGTTTTGTTGTAACCACTGTTATCTGGATTGACACTTTTCTCAATATTTAAATCCCTAAACTCCATGCACCTTTTTTTAAAATGTGTTGATTCAGCCGAGAAGCAGCTCTAAAATCACTCCTCTCAACACTCTGTAGTATAAATATTGGACATGAAGTATTTTTCTGTATTATTGGATAATTCTTGCACACAGATACTATAATAGCATAGTTTCTAAACAATATAATTACTCACATAACTTACATATGCACCCAGTCTGTGAAAGAGATGGGGTTCTGGTTCATCAAGATGAACAAGACTGTCCTGTCATAAATGTATTTTTATTGTGAATTGGTTTGTGTGTGGACAATTTAATTACTTGCTTGAGCAATACAATTCCCACAAAAGTAAAGGCTGGCCAAGCTACCCATTTCTCACTTGATTAACCTGCTGAAATTCAGGACACCTGTTACAAACCAACGGATTTTTATAGTATGAGTATCAGAGGACTTGACGTTTTGCCACCATCTTGGCATCATATTTCATGTAAGACAAACCCCTCCAAAAATGCCTTTCATTCTGTGTGACAGATACATTTGCCTCGAGCTGTTACCAGAAAGAATGCAGAACACCTTGTCAAAGGGCAGAATACTTTTTTTTTTTAAGATATGATCTCAAGGGAAATAAAAAGTAGAAAAGTATACTGATCATCCATACCCAGCGGCTAAGAGGGTAAATCCTTTTGTTATTGATCTATTTAGGTTAGGAATTCAGGAGATACACATATGCCTTTGCATGTCTGTGCTCTGCTGGTCTGCACTATATTTCTTCTGGGACACAGATGAAAAACTAAGTTCAAGAGTATGTACTAAATTCATATTTTATTCTTAATATTGCAGATGCCTGTGAGTTGCAATACCCAAGATGCCAAAGATCTGTAAGCATCTTCCAAAGCATTGGATTACACCCTATTGAGGCAAAAAGTTACTCAAAAACAGAGGAAAGAGCTGGTGTTTCATCTTTGTGGTTTGAAAAATATTATAAGCCTTGTGTCACAGGATTTAGAGCATCAACCCATCTGCTCTGGTAGTTCAACTCACTTATCTACTGAGATCAAATTCTTAGCTGAGTGAATTTCAAATAAAATTAACCTCTGGCTCCTCTGGTGCAGCAGGTGGGGATTGCTTTTCTCCTCCACAGCCTGGGAGAACTCTGATGCTAATTATCCTTCAGGGTTTGCTTTGTGATGCCTATGGAGTAACACTGGAGTGGCAAGGAGACTTCTGCATAAGCTCTCCATTGGTGCTGTCCCAGCAGCATATTTGCTGCAAGTAGAGAGACTTTCTAAATTATAAAGGAGCAATTGTTTATACCACTTCAAAGTAAATTATTTAATTTAAAAATACTTGTTTATAGTCCACATGTTGATTACATCCAAGCCTGGCAGCAGCAGGTACAAGAAATCCTGAGGAGTTCACTCTGAAAGAGAACATAACAAGACAACTGGGCCCAAGATGAGACGCTCTGCACCTCACTCCTCCACAGGCAGTTATCCTAACACTACCTGTTGATTCCTTACTTCTGGCATGCAGAAGTTGCATCTGACCTTCCTCAAAGCAAATTCAGCTTTCATGGCAAACTAGTGACGGGTGAGGGGAGGAAATTCCTCTGTTCAGCCATGCAGGGATATACCATGCATAAACCCCCCACACTGTTATGTACATCATCCCAGCCTGAAGGAAATGCCTACTGGGCAGCAAAGATAACTCTGTGTCCAACACTCAGACCTTCACCTACCTGTGTTGGGTAAAACTTGACTGAAGCCAGCACGTCCTGCAGTGTGAAAGAGAGAGCCTCGTAGCACCATTAGTGTTGGTATAGATTAACCCCTAAGCTGTGCCAGCCAAAATAAGTTTTACCACCCAAATCATGTTTCTACTACGCCTATCCTTGGACTTTTTCAAATACAGAAATGCCATCACAAACCATAACTCCCATCTGACACTACTGCACGACTCACATTTTCAAGAACAGATTTAACCTTCTGTCACAAAAGCTCTTTGAGCAAAGCCAACGCTTCAATGCAATCACTGGCTGGTATCAGTGGAAACTAAACAAACCCGGTATCCAAGATGGAAAAATGTTCTGTTGTCCATCACCAGTATGCTGAAATACCCAGTTCCTGGTGTAAAATACAATTAACACTGCATGTGAATGAGTCACTGAATGACTTCAGCTCTCTGAAATACTGTTGCCTGCTTTTTCCTTCAGATGTTCCACATTCCTTCAAAAACACCTAAGATTATAGTGTATTTTAAGTCTTATTCCTATGGGTCAGTATAGCATATTGACAGAAGAAAACCAGCTTATTGCTAACTTTCCGCATGCATCATTTGCAATTCTGTTCCATGGGTGCTTGCTTACTGTAGTAATCTCAATAATAAAGGTGAAAAATATATATTCCTAGAAGACTATTGCATGGAATGACATAGGATGTAATACACTGTAACTATAAAAAAACATGACTTTAAATGAATGAAATCACTGCTGCTTATGTGGTGACAGGAGGATACTGCCTTTTTAAAAAAATAAATATTTGTAACGAAAGTTAAGCTTTCAAAGCAAAGCAGTTGCAGAGAAAGTGACAGCATTAAAGGTATTAGAACAAAGATTATCTATTATCTGTAATTAAATCATTTTCCTTGCTTTATGCCAGATGACCCTTCAGGTCATGTGAGTTCGATTCAAACATCATCCTTGAAACTAGCCTGAAAAAGTTGGAGACAGTCACTGGAAACCTCTCAACCTACAGGGATTTAATTGTTCTGTGGTTTCCATCCTGCCTTCTTTCTGTAGGAGTGTAGAGTTGTAACATTGATCCTGAAAGGGTCTATGAACAGACAGGTCTTCACGCACACCTTTTGCCAGGGACCTCTCATGTTTCAGATGACAACACATAAACACCATTTCCTTGCCAGAGTGGGCAGTTTATTCATATCCTGGTTGCAATAGATGTATGACAAAATATTATCTCTTGGTCACTGAAGGGGGAATATCCATCCCCCAGAACATGAGTGTGCTGCTAGGCTGTTCTCTGCATGGGTCAGGGGGACAGAGGAGTGTGTCAGCATATCTGTGGCAAACACAGATATTCCTCCACGGCCTTTTGTCAGCCTGTCACTGCTGCCAGGCTATGGGATTAGCTCCATGCTTTCTGATTCAGCTTTCCTCCTCATCTGATACCACCTCACCTATTGCTTACCCAATACTCTTCTGTTGGAAGTGGTCACACAGATTTAAAAACAAATAAAGGTTTTGCATGATGCAGGAGGAGAGGAAGACAGACTCATCCTAGTTGAAACTGTGATCCACATAATCAATGATTAAAGAAATAAAATAAGAACAAAAAGTCATAGAATCATAGAATCATTTCAGTTGGAAGAGACCCTCAGGATCATCAAATCCAACCATAACCTAACCTAACTCTGGCACTAAACCATGTCCCTAAGAACCTTGTCTAAACACCTTTTAAACACCTCTAGGGATGGTGACTCCACCACTTCCCTGGGCAGCCTGGTCCAAACACCTGACAACCCTTTCCATGAATAATTTTTTTCCTAACACCCAATCTAAACCTCCCCTGGCACAACTTGAGGCCATTTCCTCTTGTCCTATCACTTGCTACTTGGGAGAAGAGACCAACCCCCTCCATGCTACAATCTCCTTTCAGGCAGTTGTAGACAGCGATAAGGTCGCCCCTCAGCCTCATTTTCTCCAGGCTAAACAGCTCCAGCTCTTTAGTGGTTTATGAGAGCTGCTGGTCATGAGGGGAAAAAAAAAAATCTATTCACATGGATGCCCTCTGCCTGCTAAGAGAGTCTCAACACTTGGAGTACAGGAAAGCTGAACTTACCTTTCCTCTACCTAGAAACCATTTGGGTTAGAGCTGGAGGTGAAAAGAAGATAATGATAGAGTCAGACCTGAATTGTACCACATCCCTTTACAACCAGAAAATCAAAGGCTGACCCAGGCCACAGTCCTTCCTCTCCAACCATTCTCCTGATAGACAAAGTAGCCTACTTCTAGTATGGTCTTAAGGAAAGCAAGCTCTGACATTTGCAGTCTGTTTCCCTTCATAATCACACTCATTTTTCAGCTTGCAAGGCAAGTTTGTCCATTCTTAAACTTAGTACTGAAAGAACAAATAAAAAATAGAGGAGGACTGACTTGGGACACACAGTAGTTTGAAGAAATTCAGATATTCTCTTTTCTGTGCAGACAAAACAGGAGAGTAAATGAAGCAGCTCTGTTGGAGTCACGACTGAAGGAAAGCCTGGAACCTCTGTGATTCATCAAGGAGCCACAGTAGTGCTAGCGGTGAGAGGCCACAGAAAATTGAAGAACCCCAGCTGTCCAATGAAGCCCACTGTCATCCATGTTATGAGGCCAGGCTGGACTGAAAGCAGGTAAGCATGCACTAGCCCTTGTAATTTTTCTGAAGTTCAGTCTCTGTTCCCTGCCCTCGTCTTCCCTGGCTTGGCCCCTCAGCTTTCTCCTTACACTGCCACGTCCACCCGTGTCCTGAGGGACCTGGCAACCTCCCCAGTTGCTCGTCATCTCCATCAGCTTTCAGGATTCCCCAGACCTTTGTTCTGCTTTACCATTAATGGAATTTACAGTATGTCCTGACAGCTCTCTGCTTCAGTAAGAGACGCACACATGGAAGGGAGGTCAACAGCAAGATGTAAGCCTCTCAAGTAAATGAAACCACCCCCACTGGAAGTAGCACTGATGAACTGGAGAGAGTCAGAGCCAGAGCAAACAGTGAAGTTCTGCAGAGCTCAGGTCCCTTACTTCAGTCAATGGCCAGCACAACTAACATGACAGAAGTTTTTTCTTAACCCAGACTTTTCCACCCAGGCTTACAAAGGCTATTACATTTTACACAGTGTGGTAGTATTTACTTTCAGAGCTTTATCAGGCTCCTTTTTGCTGAGCAGTTAAAGGATATTCTGAAAAGCTATGCAAATGTGTAAACTAAACCAGAAAACTGACAAGAGGAAAAAGAAAGCAAATGAAGTTTCATGTGAATGTGCACGTGAAGTTGTGGGTGTTGTACAAATAGAGGATCCCTGTGGGTCTGTTTTATGCTTCACAGCAAAGGACTGCTCAGCTGCTCCCTGGGAGCTAGCAGAAACACACGGGTCAGCCCTTCTATTTTGCGCAGTCATGTGCAACGTGATGCCAAGACAAGTCTACAAAATCTTTTACAGCTGTAATGTAGGTGACCACTTTCCTACAGCACCATAAATTCTGTTTGCTCTCTGAGGGGGCCGAGCTGCAAAGATTTTACATGGACTTTTTCTTTTTTTTCTTTTTTTGATACAGGGTCTGACTTTTGCTTACTGAATCAGCAGAGGAAAACTACAAACTACATAAAAGTGCACCTACTGGAAATGGGGACAAAACTGGGAATATGTGCATAGAGAGGGGCATTCAAAAGCAGAAAACGAAGTAAGCCTTTTGTTACGGAGGCTTATAACACATTGCAGGTATTGAAAGGCAAGGCAAACAGAACTGGCTAAGACTGCTTTCTTGTAGTCTTTTTATAAGGGCATGGCAAAATCAGGTGTTCCAACAATTTAATCCACTAGCCTGTCTCTGACACTTCAGCACAATGTATGAGTAAGTATATGTTGATAAATTATGGATTCAACGAGACTTTGTTTCTTAACCAAGGAAATTAAAAGTTGATTTATGCCTCAGAGAATGAAGATTAAGTTGTACATTTTATCCTACCTGAAGCAATAGAATATTTTTACCTATACACAAGTTGCTTGTGAAATCCTTTCTTTTCACTCTTCTTGGTACTATCTGGCAGCGACAAGGGAAACCTCAGTTAGATGGGATGGGGCAAGGGGAGGAGAGGGACTCATCATGATGGTGCTTTAATACTGGAGGGGGCACTTCGGAGCTTGTGGAACCTCCATCCTCAGAGACACTTCAACCCCAGCTGGAGGGGTCCCTGATCTAATTTGCCCCTTCTTTGGTCAGGATGACCTCCAGCAGTCCCTTCCCACCTAAATTATCTTATGACACTGCTGTCCTGCTTTTCTTTCACATTAGAGCGTCTTCCTACTTGGGTTCTTATAGTGGGCTTCGATCAATGTTAAATCTCTAGCTGATCAGAAACTGAGAGAATACTGGTGCAGTTATTGTTTACACCAGATACAGAGTTTGTTCCATGACATGCACTTCAAAGAGTTTCAGGTTCATCCAAATATATAGTTACTAAGTTTCTGCGAGAAAAAATTGCACTCCAGATTTCATTCTGTATCCCAGAATACATTCTAAAAGTGTATCATACATTTCTGCCCTCCCACCCCCAACTGTGTGCTTTAGGTGTATGGGTTTTGTCCAAAAATGTCTTAAGAGCCATCCCAGGCAAAACAATCTTCACGGACATCAGCTGAAGGGCTTCAGCCAACAGTTCTTCACAACAGGAGGAAATTCCTAGGAAAGCCAGAATCCTCCTGTCTTCAGGACATCATCTCCAAGTTTACATGCAAGTCTAAACCCTTGCCTGCAGTATGGAGGTGCAGTAGGTAGCTATTTAAAATCAGGTGAATGGTAATGTCTTGGTGCTTAGGAAGGCTTTCAAACTTGTTTTGCTTTTAGGAGGCACTAAATGTTTGAAAGACAAAAAGGATTTTTTTAACGAGTCTGAAAGTACTACGGAAGAATTTTTATCAATATGAATAAATGTATTGCTTTACAGACACTAGTCCATTTAATCTCATGTTAAAGTAGGCATTTAATTTCAATCAATGAAGTTATCTCAACCGGACATGTAGTAGAATTTATTTTATATTTTCTACAGCAAATCATCTAGCATAGTTAAGCGTTCAGTTTCCTACCCTGCTAGGTTTCTCGTGACATACATTTTCCTCTGCTCGCCTTGGCAGTTTATCCACTACCTTCCAACATCCTACTCTCTGCCTTCTGGTTTTCCATGGGATAGATGTTTCTAGCACATGACACACTTCTACAGTTTCTCTGTGCCCAGTCACACTATTGTGCTCTGTCTTCATTAGTATCCTACCCTTTCTCTCTTCTTGATGTTTTTCCTCTTTGTCATTGATGTTTTCCTTTTCCTTTGTGTGGTTTAGACTCCTTTTTTCTTTTCCCCACAAGTGCTTTTATTTTCCTTCTATTGTGACTAAGATTTCATTTTAATGCAAATTTCTAAGTAAAATATTGTTATTCCCAAATGCCACATGCACACTTATATTTGAACAAGACAGAAACACTTCTCATCCCTTACCTTTTGTTCTAGTTTTTCCCATCTTGCTATGATGGTTTCTTTCTTCCTCTGGATTAATCTCTCACTTCTTTCTTTGATGTTCTTTTCTTTAATAGCATGATTGTTTTTCTTTGATGGTGCATTAACCTTCCTTTATTTATCAGTGTTTAAAGCTATTTTTTAGTACCTTATTTATTCCTTCCCCCTCTTAGTCTGCTATTTTCTTCCATCACCGTGCCAGAAGTATTGTCAAACATGGATGTTTTATCAACTTAACTCTGAAAACTGGAAACCAGAAGCTCTGGAATCTAAATAATACCTCAAAAAATATTGAGATTGGTAAAATTACAGTTTTCCTCATTCAGCCAAAACTTGGGGCCTGATCTTGCATGTGCTGAAGTATGTGATTAACTCTAGAGAGCACATGAAGTTAGGAGACCTACAAAAAGTGGTTTCTATGGAACAAAGAGAGTATGGAAGATTTAAACTAATAGTTCTGCTCTTGATAGTAATTGCTCCAGGCCTAGCAATTCCTCACAGACAATCCAATTAAATGCTGACGGAAACACAAATAGAGCTCACACAGTCTTCCAGTTCTTGCAGAGCTGCCCTGATGTCATCTTGTCTGGAAGTTACCAAGAAAGGCTGTTCTTACTGAACATGTAACTACTAAATAACACAGAGGTGTCCAAAACAATTAGAAACAGAATAACCCTACGTTTCAAAACTTGAGTTTCCCAATCTCCAGAACTGACCTTGTTGTACCTGGCAGTCTCTTAATGGATAATGCATATCTTTGCATTCCAAACATTTGATGGGTTTTGCGTTTCTCCCTTTTGGGTTTGTGCTTGCATTCCTTAAGAGTCTCTGATGGTAGCTGAAATAGAGTGCACTTCTTGTTGTGCTGAAATTAGCAGCAATGAATCACCTGGAATGGAATTTTTCCAGTGTATAACTAGTTTATTTGTTCTAATCTTCTGTTATTGCACAGATATTTGCCTTTCTGAATTTAATCTTGTCAATGAATATAATTCAGTTACTTGTCTTTCCTGACTTAATGATAGAGTACAACATTACATATATATATAAAAAAAACATCAAGCACAGTTTTGAAATGCCAGTGTTTTTAGTGGTAATGATTGTGTGCAAAGCAAGGCAAAACCATTGTAGAGACATATAAATGTAGAAAAATCAAGTATTATAATTTGTAATAAATTGACATAGCATTAAATCAGGGCTAGTTTTAATTTTGCGGTTAAAAATTCCAAAGCAAGTATACCTGTAATTAATTTTGTAATAAGTCAGACTGAAAACTTACAAACTGCACTAGGATGAAGAAAAATTTGAGAGTATTTCTTGCAATATCAATAACAAATAACTTAAGGAAATACTTCAGTTATCTCAATACAGTACCTTAAAAAATTATGTTAAGCTTAAAAAAATATCAAAAGCTATTAACATATGGAAGTGCCCACTTAAGCCTCTCAAACAGCTTTGGCTCTGCCAGTGATATTTTTGCAGAAGAGTGTTCAATAAACTTCTGACACAATTAATGCATGTTTGTATTTATCACCTCAAACTAGGAAAATGTGCCTTTCAGACACTCATTAAAAGTATATGCACATGCACAGCACCACTTTGCAGCAAAATCTGTCTGTGGGCACAGTAGTTGTTCATTGCCCAATTGCATTGAATGAGTGTGATGTAAAATAACTGGCAGCAGTTTCTGAGGCAGGTTAAGCGTTTATACTCAAAGAACTTAAAATGTTTTAAAACGTAAGAAATCCATGTCTATATGTTCCTAAGTTCTGGGTACAAACTGGTTACTGCCCATGATTTATTTGTGACTGACTCTGATATCAGTTATTCGTGCTTTGCAAATATGTATAGAAATAGCTACGCCCTTGTCTATACAAACTCTGTGGTTTTGTTTGTTTGGTTCGTTGTTTTTTTCTGCTTGCATCATAAATTTTCATGTGAATACCCCTTTTGAAGCTTTACCACAAGATTCTGCAGTATCACAAAAATATTTAATGAACTAAACTCAGCAAGTGCTAGCCATAAAAACAACTCAAATAGTATCCGACAATTCAAGCAAGTAAAAATATTGGTATTATAATGCCTTTATTTGGGTCTAAGCTTCACTAAAATTTCTTGATGGACTTTGCAATCCAGCCATTTCTTGGACTTCTTTGATGAGAAAATTGTCCTCAGATCAACCCTATTTTATTACCTGAAATTTTTTACACTCTTTCTTTCATAACTAAGATTGTATCTAGCTATGCTTACTCCTCCCAATGTTTCACTTGCTTAAAAAAAAAAAAAAGCAGTAGCAATCCAAGCTGATTTTGTTTTTGTATCTCTCAGCAAGTTCTAATAAAGTAAATTGAGCAATATTCTCAGTTTATTGTATTGATAAACAGACTGTAAAGTGTTTTATGATATGGTACTTCTCATATGAAAGACACTAGACTAACATAAATTGCAATTGTAACTGTAAAGTACTAAAATATACTTTTCCTCTAGGGCTCTCTAGTATATTTGGCTGAAAAAAAATAAAATAAAATAGACTTGTTTATTGTCTATATTTTTTGTAGTGTAATTAAATGTCTCTGTGGTTTCCACTCAGAAACAAAGTCCTCTTTCCTTGCTCAAAGCAGTCTAAAAGCCCACGAATAACTTTGCAGGGCTGCCTTGTTCCAAATCGGAGATGAAAAAGCACTTTCTTTTTCACTTTCTCCAATCTGCCTCCAGAGGAATGGATCTCTTAGCACTTGCAGCCCCGTCATTTCCAGGCCACACTGACAGTCATTATTAAAAAAAAAAAGTCAGCCTCTTGAGTCCACCTTTCCTACTGTCCCAATGATACCATCTGACTGTAACCTGTTCTCCACCCAAACTGGTGTCAAGTGGATTCTTTGTGGTGACCACTTTGGATCTCAACGAAGTGGAGTATGGAGTAAGAAGGTGTTTTCTTCCCAGGATTAGTACTTGTCAGCGTGGCACCTCCTGTAACCTAAGAGAGGTAAAACAACCACAGCATGTTTCCTTCCCTACCAGCGGTGGCCAGAGGCAGCTGATGGGACTGGTAAACACTTTGTGCTTTGCCTCCCTAGTGGGACACCCCAGCCCTGGCACAGGTCCCACAGCCCCAGACCATGCCAACGTGACTGCAGCTCCGCGACACCCACAGTGAAACTGATGACACCCTCAGTCCTCGGTGGTTTTGTTGGAGAAAAATAGACATTTGAAAGAGATGTGGTAATGTAGCTATAGATTCTGGACAGGTCTCACTTCACATATAGCAGCTACGTTTTGAAGTCCAGCTCTTCAAAGACACCAGGACCTACTCTGATCCCTCTCACAGTGTTCACAGTCAGTAAAATTACTGAAGAGCCTGGAGCTACTGAAGGGTGGCGAGATGGGAGTGGTGTGAATCAGAGCAGTATCCAAACCCAAGGGTAGTAGTCTTTATTCAGTAAATACAACCCCTCCAGTTTCATACCTCTTTGCTTTCGCAGTACTTCCCACCCATACCGCTCATTAAGAAAGAAGTGCTAATGGAGCTGTTGTAATCCTTATTCAGACAAAAGGCAGCAGCTGAGATAATGGATAAGTGAGGAAAGAATACTCACAGAAAAGTCAGAGGACAGGTAATGGATCTTTGAAATAAAGGTGGAGGTGAGATACTTAAAAAATTAACCTCCTCTTCAATTTTGGTCTTCCTTTAATAAAATAGTGATAAATCCATTACTTGTTTTAAGGTTCAGAGCCGCTGCATAATGAATCTGCCATAATACACAGGGAAGTGCAAATTCACCATTACACTTCAACAGCTTGCGCTCATCTTGGAGTGTGATGGAGGATTATACAAGCACAAAAACACTCCCTGGAGCAGCTGAATGGAACTGGCAGAATTAAGGCTGAAACAGTCACAGTTAACTCCTAATACATGTTTAAATACACAATGTTAAGCCCTTCTTTTGACACAGATTTTTGTACACTTTGATTTACCTTACAGAAAATTTCAGATGGGACTTCTTAGTCTCAGCTCAACTGCTTGCCTAAAAAGGGAAAAATACCCACCTCCCTAGTCACATATGAAGCAACTGCTCACTTCCCTGTGGCTCTTTCTCAATCTTTAAACTCTTACTTATAATTCAGGTTGGAATTTGATGTTTAGAACAGAAGTATTTACTAAATCTTTCTTGAGCAGTGGTCTATCTTATATCTGAACCTGCCATGTTAATTTGAAAACATTATTTTATTGTGTGCATTCTCCAGTTCTTATTCTTGTCTAACTCTTCCTTAATATTCTTCAGCTATTTCTTTTTCTTTTTCCATGAGCATAACAGATAAAAAAGTCATTGCTCAAATATAGCATAAGATGAATATTTTACATTGTCTTATTGATTCATTGTTCAAACAGAGAATTGTACTTAATGGTTCGGACACTCATGAGGTAGAATTTGTCTCACATCTGTATCTTTTGCACCCATCACTACACTATATTGGCTGAGAATAGCCAACCTCTTCTATCTTGGACTTTCTGAAAAGGTCATGTCTTCTGATAAAGGAAAGTATGATAAGAACACAGAATTTAAGGCTTGCAAAGCTGATCCTACACCTCTGTGATAAAGCTGGAATAGCAACAGTAATGTTAGCAATACAGAATACTTTTCTCTCCCAAACTCTGGAAAATGTTTGAAAAGGAGGAAAAAAACCACAAGCAACACAAGCAAACACGTTGTACACAAAATTGTACAAAACCTCAGGCAATGATAGAATTCAGTCTTAATTCATACATAACTGGTCCAAGGCATAAGTTGTGTCAGAGCAGCAGGGTCCTCCTTAGCCAGGCAAGTGTGCCAATGGTGCTGAGCTTGCCTTTGACAGCGTTTGACAAGTAAGACTTCTCCCCACTAGTCTGAAGGAAGGAGGAACAGGTATTTGAGGTGACACATTTCTTCAGCACCATAGCAGTAACTAGTTTGTGCACTGGTTTTTGCAGTCTGCAGAACTCCACCGAATGAAATAAAAAAAAAAAAAAAAAGAGACAGATCCCTAAACAAGCCCATTTCTCCCTCATATACACACCTTTAGGGGAGAAAGAAAGAGGCAACATACCCTATCACAATATGTTTTTGATAGCCCTGGGTATGATCAGAATTCACCTACATTCTTACTAAATTAAAATGGTATTTTATTGCAGACCTCCTCAAGGAACTCTTTTTTTTTTTTTTTCCTGTTTTAAAAGAGTGTTTTAGAGTGTTTTCCTTTAAGATTTCTTGATAAACCTATAAACCTGTTGGTTAGTTCCACACAAAATCGATCTGCTCCCTGATGATTGCCTTGAGAGTGCAGAGCACTGCCTTTAATAACACACATCCTTCTTCTTGTGTGTTTTCCTTTTTCCTGGGATGTGTACTGAGTGGTTTTGATGTTTCTTCTCCATAGTGATGATGGAGAATACATCAAACTTCACCCTCAACATGTTGCATGTGGGAAACACACACCTGCAAAGGAGACCTTATGCACACTTTTTGAGATGTGAAGACCTCCCTTTTATCACCATTTCATCAGTTGAAATATGCTGAAGTCCAAAATCAAGCAGGTAGGTAGCTTACACCAAGCTGAAGAAACATGTGGTTCCACTGTACACAGCAGAACTAGTGAAGCCTGGTCTCCCCTCTGTGTAGATTCCCAGGTGTCTAATAAAGGATGAGTTTTTCAGTTGTGTCCTCAGAGTGAGACACTAATAGGATCTCTCTGCTCTTCCTTGTCACCTGTTTGCATAGAACTTACAAGATAGTCTTAGGTAATTTCTTTACTGTGAAACTGTATTGAATTTTACCACTGGGCTTGCAGGTTGCTTGGAGGGGAGATGCAGACGCCAAAAGCATGACTGGGTATGTTCCATGCCTTAGAAGATCAGGCTAAAAATACTATTAGCTGGGGAGAGGTGGAGGGAAGGTGACACACGGCAGGTAAGAAACATCAACAAAGGAAAATCAGCATCAGGACAAAGCAAAGAGAGAAACTATGAGGCCAGTAAACCACACAAGTGCTAAAATATCTTGAGAAATCTTTTAGTCCTTTATCTCCAAATTCCATTGTACAATACAAAATTGAGTTATCAATGTTTCTTCAAGTTGGCATGAAAATACAAAGGTAGCCTTTTTTTCTTCAGAGTATAAAGAGTATACTTATGTCTGAGGACACAAAGAATTATTTATCAGTAAATAAAGGATCACATACCTTCTCTTAGTGACTGTATTGATACTTGGTAGGAATATTCTAAAATTATTCCCTAATGCATATAGTTGTATGACAATTTTGCCACATCCTGCCAGGATCTAGAGGTAGAATCTGGCCTGCGGGTGCCTTCTCCTTGCACCCTTTCATATTGGAGGTAAAACATCTGTTCAGTCAGGAAACACCTCAGTAAAAGGCACACAGTTTTTTCCTGACATTTGCTCACAACCCAGTGCAAGTTTCACATTGCCACTATTGCTGTAGCTTCTGGGAAAAGTTGTGGAAAAGAAGAGAGTGAGCATCTGCAGAAGAAGGATGGAGAAGAAATGGTTCCAAATGAGTAAGCTGCTACATGTTGCAACCAAGACTTCTCCTTTCCTGCCTTGGCCCTATTCTTGCAAGAAGAGAGTGTGATGCTCTAGCCGAGGTTAGTGAACAGCTGCTGAGTAAAGTGGTCTGAGGGGTGTGAATAAAAATTCCCAAAGGCAATTTGCCCATCATGACTTTAGGTCTGACCACAGCCCCCTATATCTCTAGTATCTGGACTCCAGATTAGCAAGCTTTTTATACGTGTTGCTATTCTGGTGCCTTCAGTTGGAAACTAATGAAAAATTAAGCTAGGAACGTGTTTCCACGCCTGCATCTATAGAGACCTACATACCTGACGTTGTGGGGTAGATTAAGTCAATATAAAGAGCTCTACCCAGCAAGGCTTTGCTTTGTCTTACATTGGGAGATATCTGTTAGAGATGGTCAGAATGCAAACACCACAAACTCAATAGGACTTTTAACTTGTGAGTTTTGAGGCACAATGGTGATTTATGTCAGAAAGAAAGAGGTATTTTCAATGCCATTTGTTGACAGAGGAGATAAGCATTTGACCTCGTGCTCTTGCTCATTTTGTAGGTATTGTATATCATGACATTTTAAGAGCTTGTCTAAGCAGGAGACTTGCCTGTTTCCCTTGGCTTGGTTGTTCCCCGCTGGGTCAAAAAGTCCCCTGGAGGGAGAGAGAGAGGTTACCTACTCCTTGAAGAGTAACCACCATGCTTAGCTCCAGCTGTGAAGTGAGGTAGGAGGAAAGGATGGTTGCAGGAAGAGACAAGCCTGCTGCACAGTTCCAAAATGTTATGTACAGTTGAATAGACATTTGGACAGTCATTCTTTACTAGCAGAATGGGATTTACACGTAGACTGGAGAAATAAAACTCTTCATCCAGGTTCAAGGCAACACTGGAAGAGGTTGAGAATCAGAGCCAAAGTCTTCACAGGAATGTTGGCTCTCTCTGGAAAGAAAAGAAACTTGTGTTGTGCATTTGAGGGGGAGAAGAGGCAGGGAATCTAAATCCAGTTTGACGTATCATGTTTTTTTATCCTCTGCAATGAAAACACTCCTAATGGCTGTATTTTTCCATTTCATGCCAATATTACAACAGTTTCTGGTTAACTAAAGCCCAATCTCACTCTCTACAAGAGAGAAACTGGAAAACTCTCTTAATAAGTTTGCTGGCCCACCTGTTCATTCCAATGCAATGCAGCTGGACAGTTTGAGATAAGCTTGCTATTGTTATAGAAGACCACATTTACCATGATTCAGTGGGGCTATTTCAGCATTAACTACAGCAAACACAAGGATCGAATTCAACTGAACAGCTTCTGAAATAGAGACCTTCATCTAACATGTCTTTACATGGTGCCTCCTATTATTTTTGCAAATTAAAATACAAAGGAGCAAGTTCATTCACAACTTTCTCCAAAATGTGCAGGGTCTATACGGAGAAGCTGGAGGATTTTTTAAGTATTACTAACCATCCATACCATTCTTACCCCCTCTGTAGTGTTTCTGTGACTTGCAAAACTGTTGGCTGGAAAACAAATGTTGCTACCCTTGATGACCCTGTTAATCTAACCCTCCCTCTACCTTCCATTCTGATTTTTTTTTTCTCCTCAGCTTTATTCCCGGTCCTCTTGTTAGGAAGTTGCATGTAAGTGGGAGATCCAGGTGCACTCTCTGTTAACTTACATGGCAACTTGCTATGAGTGTTTGCCCTCTTCATCTCGGGATCCTCTTGCGCAGCTCTTTGTGGGTTTGTTTGAAGGTGCCCCATACTCACTCCCTGCCTCCCTCTCTGTCCCTTGAGGACAAAGTATGCTGCACATGACAGAACTAAGTGAGAAGGGCCTAACGGAGGGAAAAAGACACTACGATGAATCCAACCATTTCCTCTCTTACTCTGTTTCTCAAGGGTGTCTGTGGGTTGTGCTGGGCAGTAGAAAGAACAAACTGGGCTACGGTAAATGTGCTCTCAGAGGGATGCTGGTAGTTCTCTTCATTTAGACCAGATCGAGGCCTCACTCTTCTTGCCAGGCCTCTGCCACTAAGTTAGTACCTGATTCCTAGTGTCTCACTGTTAACCAGACACCTTTATTCTCTCGGACATTCGGTATATAAATGAGGAACTGAATCTTCTCTTCAGCAGTTCCAAGCCATCAGCCTTTCCATGTTACTTACCTGTCTAATCACCCAACTATTCATCTCTGGGGAGTTTAAAATAATGCGCAAATCACATGTAACGAAAATGAGGTTGCGTCCTAATCTCACACTTTGCCAGCAATCCCTCACAACATGTGATGCTGCCCTTATGATTCTGACAAGAAAAAAAAGCAGGTTATCCCAGCCTTAAATTCCTTCCCTTGGTCATCTCTATACCAAGCTGAAAAGACAAAATTAAGAACTGTACAAACGTACAGCTAGTGGGGATAAAACTACGGACAACTGAAGCTTGTAATAATTCTTCATACCTTAAGCATAGGAGTTATCACGTAATGTAAAAATAAATAATGCATGTTATGTGTATTGACCTGAATCCTAACCACATTTGTTAAACAATATTAAGACCAGTGACTAAGCATAAAGCCCATGATTACAAGCCAAATCTGTCTTCTTTGTATAAGTAACATTATTTTAAGCAGTATAACGGCTTTGAGTGTATGAATTGAGGAGAGGCAAGACCCACTGGTGATAAAGTCCTCCCAAAGTCCATTCTTACTTCAACAACAAAACAAAGGCTGTATATCTACAAGGTCTACCCTGAAATTCCAAAATTCGAAACTTAACTAAGCAGACAAATTAAACTTTATGCCACATCAATTAAAAAACTTATTCTTAATTTATTTTTACTGAGCCCTTCTCAAGTAGCTGTATTTTCTGATAGCTGGCACAGCACATGATTATCTCTTTATTTCAATATTATATAAGTTTTCCAGATGATAGGTGCTGTTTGCAACTGAGCAGAAAATTATACATACAGTATTATTAGTGTTTTAATGCTCCAAAAGATTATGGAGATTAGGGGTTTGGGCTTCTTATTTAGTGTTCTAAACATGACAGGGGCAGTCACTTTCAATTTTTTGTCGAAATTCTATACGTGGGAATTCCATCTTGTTTAGCTCAAGACTGCAAATTTTTCACACTTGTTCTCCACTCACCTGTTTCTCAAGGTCCTGTTCATGCAAAACTTTTTTGCACAGAAGGACAGGAAGAATCAAGATAAGGGAAAATGCCAGCAGAATATTATCTCCTACTACATGTACTTTCTGACTACAAATAAGAAGCCCTATTATACCTTGCTTTTGTCTACTGTGTTATGCCTACCATTCCAATGCAATAAGAATGGAGATAAATAGCTTTGCTTGATGCCTTTTCATAATTACAAAGTCTTTAAAGTCACTCCTTTCAGATAAATACAGGTAGACAATGACTAGCATTCAGTGAAATTGACGAATACTATGCTGACTGCAAACTGTATAGAGAGCAACAAAGAAAAATGTGATGTTTCACACTGAAGCCTTCACATGTTTTCAGAGCTTTTGTGTGACTTTCTGTCTTCACTGCTGAATATACATAACTTTTCAAAGATCTTTTCAAGGAGCTGACAAAGAGGTAATTCACATTTTTATAAAAGGAGAGAACAAAATGTTTAATTCTGGTGTTAAATATATTCACCCCTGCCCCTAACACTCACCCTTTTCTTTAAAACATTATTTTCTTGAGAATGTATGTTTTGATTTGAACTGCCATATTTGGCTTGGTTTGAGTCAAAACTGGTTATTGGGGTTACTAGCCATACATGAAAACAGAGGGAAAAAAAAGAAAACAAACAAAAAACCAAACCATACCATCCTGCACCTGTTAAGGTTTTGTCTCAGTGGATTTGACAGGAAAGCTATCTGTAGCTACTATTATTCTTTTGCTTATCCAAGACCAGAACTTTAATTGCACCCATAACTTCTCTCACTAACACATCGATATCCAACTGTGCTAACACTTTGCTCACCTTCAGCTTTTTTTGTTTGTTTTGGGAACATTTCTTTGTGGTTCTAAACAACATAAATTTGGTTTCCTCATCAAGAAGCTCATTTAGCTGCAGCTTGATTGCAAGTAATTTGCCCTAACTGTCTCCGTCTTTTAATTGTTTGTGTCTTTTTTTAATCTATAAACTGTAACTTCAGGCAGGCCATTTTTGTCTTACCATTTCCTCCTTGGAAAGGCATATCTAATAACCCACCTCATATCCTGTGGCTTTAGGCATCTGAAATCATACGAACAGAAGGGATAGACCATCGATCCAACTACAAGTTCATTTGAAAAAAAAAACCTCATAAAATCTCCTTTTTAAGAAATAGGAAAATAAAACTTCATCCATGAAATTTAGTTTGGTGAAAGTAAATATGCATCATCACTGGTACAGAACTGACTCTCTGTGCTGTTTCCACAGTATTTCCTTATGACCTGCAGGAGACATGAAATTTTACGTGCCAGTTTGGGTACTGCTGCAACCCTTGAGTTATTCAGAGTTCAATGAATTTTATTTCCATAGTTCTGAATTGGCACCATTTACTCTACTGGAGACAGAAGACATGATCTCATTAGAGTCTCTGGACTTAGTCAAACCTGTGCATAAGGCAGTGCTTGCTTATTTTTTTTTTTTTTTCCTTTTTTTAAAAAGAAGTAATCTCGTTAGAACTTCTACCAAATATGGTATCCGTATCAAATCTATTTAATTCCTCCTGTCTAATCCCCTTTACCCCCAAAGTGTAACATAAATGTATTAGTCAGATTAGCAGCACAATCAGGAGTAATCCCTTCAAAAACAAGAGAACTATATGTATTTTTCCTGATCCCCAAACTTTTGTTTGTGTTAATTATTCTAAAGCTGGCTGTCAGTGTGAATAATACTCTTCCCCCCTCCAGTCTGAATAGCAATTAAGGAATTTGCATTTGCTGCTTCTTGTTCTTACAAAGTAAGATATTTCCTCTGCATTTTTTGTTCTGAGCTACTGCCTGCTCTGAGTCCCACTGAAGTCTGTGGACAAGCTCCCAAATTAACGTTTTCAGCTGTGTCTTACTTTATAGCACTTGCATAAAGCACAAAACACACACAGGATTATGGCAGCCCTGGGATGGGGAAAGAATGCCAAGCATAGGAGGATTTCTTTGTCTTAAAGTTCCTTGGGCAGGTTATATTCTCACGTGATTTCAAGACTATGGTTAGCTATTGCACTTTCTTGGTGGGGACCAGGGATCCCACCCAGAGAAGTGCTCTTAGCAAAAAGAATGAGAAGCATTTTCTGACTGTGATAATAAAAGTTTAGAAAGCTTTATCACCACCTTGAGATTTTTTCCTTTCCATTGTTTAAAACACTGAAAAGATCAAGGCTGTATTGTGAAAAGAAGACTGCATTCACCCACCCAAACTTCAAACGAATGCCAATGAAAAGCTCTTAGCCAATCTCTGGCAGATTTCTGTGAGGGAATCGGCAGATGTGTGCACATATCAGAGTTATGTTCACTAGACACATATGTGTTTTTAAAATCTCTTCAGAGCTCTCTTGCCTATGTAACACGTTTTCTTGATGGGTAAACGAAAGGAAACAATGTGACAAGACAGCCTGCACAGTTTATTGACGTTGCCAATATTCAGCTCTTTTGAGAAGACACACTGGCTGAGAAGTTCTATTTTATGAGCTAAGTGGCTGATGGCTTCTTGTATGACCCTGAAAATAAATCACTGAAGTGTTCCTGCAGCTCTTCTGGTTTCTTCAAAACCTTTTCAAATCATACTGGAAGCCTCCTGAGTTGATTATACTGCAGTATCTCACTTGTAAACTATGGGGACACTTCCACCTGGCAAAGCCAAACCGGGTGAAAGAATGCCAAGACCCCTCAAAACTAGCATAACCAAGTACTTTATTATACTATTAAAAAGATGGTAAAAAAATACTTTTAATTCTGAGAGAGATGTTATTTTTGTGTGAAAACTCTGACTTCCGCCCACCCCTGCATACACACACACCTGAAACAAGGAGGCAACTCCAGTTGCTGACTTATGGACACAAACTGCTTTTGCCTAAAAGACTCAGAATGCCAAGTCCCATTTTCAAATGACATTTAAGTTCTTGGAAGCCTAAAGGAAACATGAGTTAACAGGACTGAACTGGTAAAACTCTTCTAAATAAGTGGCATCAACATTTGTGAAAGTCCCTTGGGAACAAAGCAGTGCAAGTCTCGTTTGGAGACTTTATGATAGGCTCCCAAATCTCATTTGCAGGAGGACCCATGCTCTTCCATCAACTGAAAATTCTGTATCACATACAAAAAGTCCTTCAGGCTCCTTTATTCTCTATTCCCATCACAGCTAGTGAAAGACTGAGCTGTCTGAGAATGCAGAATAAGGTATTTAGGACACTAAAAATATTAATTCTACAAGTATTGAGTCTTTGGATTAATGAAGCAGATATGGTTAATAACAGGAAAGACACCAACAAAATGCCACTAGCATGCTGAGTGGGAACAATATAATACACCATGACCATATGGACTCGAGAGTAATTACATATGAGTAACCCATCTGATCTTTCATGTTGCCAAGCTTTTATCTCAGATAGTCATTTTTCTCTGCTATTACCAGCTTTTTGTTCTAATGAAGAACATTCTCCCCCTTCACCATCCTTATTATGTCTAAGTAATCATTATACACGGATACAGAAGAGGGTGAATTCCTCAAAGCAGATGCATGCCGAGAAACAATAAAACTTCCTTTCTGCAAGGCCAGAACAAGCTATGTAGGCTCACTTGATAACAGCAGATAATTCAAATTTGTCTGGTTTTAGTGGGCACTCCTGCAAATTTTAACACTATTCACACAGTAGAAAGAGTGAAGTACTGCCTTTAAAAAAGTGGGTTTTGTTTTGTTTTTTGGTTTTGTTTTCTTTTAGAATGACATCTTCGATTAAAAAATACAGAAAGAAAGAAAGAGATTTGCATTTGATTGATAGACTTTATTGGTCAGTTGAAGTGAAAGGGCAGTACACTGGACAAAACAGCAACCTGGCTTTTGGGAATATAGAGTATATCCTACAGTGGAGTAATAATATCTCAGGGCTCTCCACAAGCATGATTTTCCCTCCTGTCTTTATATCTGAATTGAAAACCAAAGAAACAGCTTTCAGTGCGAAATGAATACTCAGCCCTTAAACAGATCTTACACAAGAGGAAGATGCAAGAAGAACAGAATAGCAGAGCTCTGATCTGAAAGACATAATTGGGACTGAAGAGTAAGAAGGTAGATTGTGTTTTCCAGGAGAAAATGACAGAATTCTGCTTTTCCTGGTTTTGTGGAACTTCATAAAAACTCCCATACATAAAAGCCTGCTAATGTCAGATTCAGGCATTCTATGTCACCCACTTCATTTTAAAAAAAGGTGAAAGAGAAAGGGCTGGGTCAAAGTAGGAGGACATTTAAACAAGTGAGCAGATGCACTTTTTCATTCCAAGTGGGGACAAACCTGGAGTAATTCCAGCTAGATCTGAGTCAGAGGAAATTTCTCTACTATGAAAAGGAGAGTAAAAGCGCCACTAGAGCCAGTAACAGCTCCCTCGTAGTTCATCTTTTAATATTCAGGGGAGCTCTTCAGACCCAGTGTACCCCTTTCTAATGGGTACTGCAGAAATATGAAGGATTACAGTTTCATACGATATGTGATATCAAACCATGGCTTCCTGGAAGACTTTGCAACCTATAAGAAACTCAAGCTGTATCTGATAAAGAATCCGATACACCTCAGAGTTATATTTGATTCTGTTGGTTACTGGCTGTAGATGTGGAATATAAGATCTTGCAGGAGCGTGTTTTATGCCCATTTATAAACTGACTACACTGTGCTGGCACCAGAATGCTTAAGACAATATAGTGGATTCCTGTAAGGCAATGATTTTACTCACTTGTTCATGTCTGATGTTTAAAGTTTTCTTAACCTATACGCAGGAATCATTTGGACACAGAAATCTGATTGAAATAAAATTTTCCTAAAATAATGGCTAGGGAGATCTTTGACAAGCTCCTCTCTGTCACTCTGAGAAGACCTATTTGCTTATCTGAAGGCAAAGATGTGCAAAATTCCACTCTATGGCCCAAAGCAGAGTTTTTCATGAATTTGCATGAGATGAAAGTTTGCTGTGCCTTTAGGGAAAGAAAAATGTCAACTGTTTGACTGAAAAATGAGCTCTTTGCAGCAAATGCTCATTGTTTTTCTTTTTTGTACACAGAAAAATTCTTCTCTGTACAGAAGAAAGGGCATTAAGAAAATGCGTTTTTGCTTTCTACAAAGGTGTGAGTTCCCCACTGAAGACAGTGTTTCCCACGTAGCTGTAGGTTTTTGAAATCTTGGAGCCAAATTTTTTTCTAAGTTGGTAGCTTGTAGTCACATTAACCCCATTAAAATCTCTTGTTCTTTTCCAGAGTGATACTGGCACATCTCTGACAGACGAAGACTAGTGCCTGCACCTGAGGATGAGTTCTGTTTACTCTGTGAAGCAACAAAAGCTCGTGTTTTCTTGAGAAGGTTTGAGGCAGTCTTCTGATGTGCTATGAAGTTATTAATGTTGCTTGATATTTGCTTTGACAGCTGCTCTGTACCCTCTTTAATCATCTTCATCATGGTTCACAGCTCTTTTTTCCCTTCATTTCACTTTTGCCTATGCTTCTCGGGGAAAATGATGCAACACACATGTTGATAAATCTTTCAGCCCTTTGTGTATTTCCTCTCTTTATCTTCACTTCCGAAGTTCCACTGTTTGCCATTTTTTTCCTACTGTTCAATAAGAGAACAGGGAAATGTTCCAGATGCAAATACCATTGGAATACAGTGTTTTTAAAATATTTGGACTCTCATGGGAGAGAATTAGTTTGTAGCCCACATCCATTCAATAGGTAATTTGGTTATGCATTGAAAGTGCTCCTTCGATACTTGAGAAAACTTTAAGAAATCGTATTATGGACACTAGCTGCCCACTATTATTGTATTTTACTGGCTTTGAAGGTATTTATAATACTTAGAGAAGCAAACTTTGCTACACAAGAGCTTTCTTCTCTCATGACACTTTTTGGAACTATGTCGTGCTTTGTCACCTGCCTTCCATTTCCCAGTACAAACTGTTCCCTGTGTTGATCTTTTCTGCTATCAGTCAGGGCACCATTTCTTCTGACAGGGTGCAATGCAAGTGTACAGATTCTCTAAGCAACGTCATTGTCATCCACAGCTTTCCCAACAGTCTTGTTCCCTCGTTTGCTGACAGAACAGGGGTACAACCTGGTTTGGACCCCCGTGCTCTGGGCTAGAGATTTTAGGTCCGACCAGTTCCCCAAGAAAGACTGGCAAAGATTTTAGGCTATGGGCTAACTACCTCCAATACCATCTGGTGGTCAGCAGGCAGCTGTCAGAGATGCCAGGGGGACTGAAATCCTGCAACTGAAAAAGGAGTGATCTTCAACCAACCAGAGTGACTGTGATGCCATCCACCTTTTCGGTCTGCTGGAACTGGCAGCGTTGGAGACAGCCAAGAAAATCCATTACCTAAAGCTTCCTTCCAGGTCTGATAAACTATTTCTCATGTCATGGGATGGTTTCTGCATACCATGAGGGTCTCTGTTGAGTCAAGGGTCTACATTTACACATCCCTTCACAATTGTACAGACAGGGTTTTGCAAACCCTCACAATACTCTATCTGGTTGGCATTACTGAGAAGGCTGATGAACAGCCAAGCTTCAACCTCCTTCACAGCAGTGCAATTCAGAGATCAAGGGATCTCTGCAGCTGTTTTGGGGATTCACAAAACAAACAAAAAGACACAAACAACAAAAAAACACAAAACACCAACAAAACCCCAGAAAACCCAAACCCAAACCAACAACAAACAACAAAAACCCTAAACCAAAAGAAGCCAAAATCAAACCAAACCAAAAAATAATTGAAAGAGAGAAAGAAATTCTCCAGTTGTCTCTCAGGAATGAAGAAAACACTGTTATACTTCAAGTTTTACAAACAGGAGCCCTGACTTCAGATTTGTGAGATCAAACTTCTGTTTCTCTCAATCACATCAAATGCATTCTTTTCATGTTGGTAAATTGCATACATCACAGAAAAGAAATGGCTCTTGATATCTGTCGGTTTCAAAGACAGATGATTATGATCAAAGTTTAGCATCCCAGCACTTCACAGGGAAAATCCATTTAGAAATATGGTAGAGCAAGCAAGAGCAGAGCTACTCCACTTCGATTTCCAGCCAGGGCATACCTAGGAACTGAAAATACACAGATGCGGTCTTTTTCTTGCTCCTCATGCACTATAGTATTCATGAGAGAGTCTCAGGGCGTCTGCTTTCCCCACACGTGTACCCTTTATGTTTCAGCTCACAGAAAAGCAACATTTAGCAGGGTGGAAATGCAGAGCTTTTGTAAGGTGACCTTGTCCCTTTCAGTAAAATCGTTCCGTCCAGCTGTACACTGCCATACATGACAACAGTCTCCAGCTCAGATGCTGCAACATCAAAACCCACACGAGACACTGTAGTCTCCAAAACACTGCTCTCTATCACAGCATCTGACTCTTCCTAATTAATTTCCTTTGTTGTACAGAGAGCATCCAGGAGCTAATTGTTCTGATGAGAGAGATAAAACATCAAAGGATGTTTTAAAATGTATTTAAAATCATGGCACGCACAGTACTGCAGTCTGAAGCCCACCAGAATTCAACCAGCCTGTGCCAAGGAAAGCTGGTCCTCAGGGCCTCGTCAGGGTGTTGGAGCGCTGCCTCGCCAGCCGCCTTTGCAGGGGAATGCTTGGTGTACACTTCAGTCTCTCTATTTTTGCTTCCTGAGCTGAGGCTGCTGACAAGCATGCCAGCTCTCTCAGTTGTAGGGGAAGGTATTCTATATGAAGTGATAGAAGATGACCCCCTGCTCTTTTACCTTCCCTCTCCAAGCCCCCTCCCGCTCCTCCACGCTCACTAATTCCATTTAACTCCTAAGTGGCCATCAGACAATAATGAGTTTTTGGAATTGGCACACTGGGTAAATTTGAACTACAGGGCCAAGAACTAAAAGGCTCCATATATAGTTATCTGTGCATTCGGAATATGTCTGTGTCTCACTAGGAGCACAGCAGATAGTTTTGATTTCTGATCAGATCCTTCCACTTCCCATAAACATAACTATCTCAGCTGGAAACAGGATGCACTCAAGTACCCACTACCTGATGTTTAAGTTTTCTTTCTACCCTAACAGGACAAAAAAATAATGTAAAAACTGTCAGCCTACTCTAGCCACTGCAAAAAAGTTTTTCCCTTAGATTATTCATATGATGTAGAGTAAGAAATTAGAAAAAAGGAAAAGACAAGGCAAGTGAGAGATTAAGACCCTGATAGAGTACATAGGCACAAGCTCATCTGGCTTTATGGGACTCACATAGATACATAAGTGCTGTCATGAACAGGACTGCCTCTGAAACGGGACCTTGGAAAACAGTGAAGTTGAGACGAAACAAAGAAAACATGGGAGTCTCTTAAACTAAAGAAATCAGAAGAGAAGAATAAAAATGGCTGAAAGAAACAAAGGGAATGGGGAACAAATAAATTGTGCTCAAGATGCTACAAAAGAAAAAAGCAAGGTCACGGCAGCATGGGGAGAGATGCAAGGAGAACATCGACATATACAGGGGAAGCTGCTGGAAAGCACAACACAGATGAGACAGAGCATCCTGGCAGCATGCAAAACATCATGATCCTTCCTCGTCTCCTGTGCTCCCAGCACTGAGGGACTAGTCCCAATTCCCAACAACTTTGCAGGAAAGAGGGGCAGAAAATTTTTATGTAAAATGCCTTTGGGCTCTGCAGAATTTACAGCAAGTATTAAGACAAAATTCTCTCCTGTCCCTGGACTGTCAGCATTTTTGGGGGGGATGGAGGTTGGTGGTAATGTTTTGATAACAAAGCTTGTTTACACAGGTACAAAGGAGGCTCTTGGAGGTCAAACACCACCCTTGGAAATGGAGCGATAAGTTTAACAGACTCACAATGTTGTTATTGGTGTTTGACCTTAAACAATACATGAAGCTTGCAGGATAAAAGAAAAACAAAGTTATAAACATGAACTGAATCAAGTTTTTCAGAGTTCTATTTAAAACATAAACATGAAAAGGAAACAGAGAAAATAATCACATACGAATAGAGAAAAAATAACAAAACAGAAAAGCTGCTCTTAGAAACTGCAAGAGGAAAAGTATTCAGAGCAGACATACTTCCTGCCACTTGGTGTTTTTTATGATTCAGACTGAGTAACTGAAAGAACCAGCCAGTCCTATCTGACTGGAAAGGCTATTTTCCTGTGTTAGACCTCAGACTTTTTCAGCGCTGTTGATGGAATGAGATGAAGAGATTAAATTTCACCTACACTGCACTAAAGATATGTGGACAGAATTTATCTCCAGATTTGAGCCCAGGCCCAGGCCCAGAGGTGTGGCGGTACTGGGTATAGTGACTTTGGTGGCTGCCACCGCACGTGCTGGCAGCACACGCAGCATCTTTCAACACTTGGGCTTATGCATGGAGGTTTGAAAATAACTTTTGACTGCATGGTTCTCTCCTGAGAATACACGGAGTTTCACTGGAAACATTGTCACATACTGTGTGACATTACATTCATAACATGTTCGGTTAGCCTCGGGTCTTAGACTTTACAGTGAGACAAACACCACATCCCTAAGACACAAATACCTAAGAGATACAGAGAGAACCAATATGGGAGAAAAAGGATATTTATAAAGTATGTTTGAAAACAAACCTTTCTGACCTTGGACCTGATTATATTTTTCCTTCTAAAATGGAGACAAAATGTCAGCACTTTCCTCATTTTCTTCCCTTCAACTGCAATTTTGAAAAGTTTCCAATCCAATGTTGACTCAATAGAGTCGTTTTCAATATACATTTTCGAAGTACATTTCAACAAATAAAAAGTTGTTGCAAATTAAAAAATCAAGTTGCTGATTTCTAAAAACATCTCCAAAACTTCTTATTAGAAATAATGACATTTCAGCATAATTGACAGGGTACTAAATTTAGATTAGTCAAAAGGGAAAGCTGTTCTCAAATAAAGTTTTGCAATTGGCTGTAATACCGTAAATTTGAAATAACAAGAAACAGTCTGATCTTCTGACCACATGTCTTGGTTAGCCAGGTAACAACAGAGGATCTTAATCAGGATTTTTTCTCTGTAAAGGAAGTGTATCTTGCTAAAATTTGAGTTTGGGATTATCATGTCCATCTCACTATGAGGCAAGGGGACTTGCTCAAGGACATAAAGTCAGAGATGAAGGTGGGTTAGGCCTCCATTGTTGGTGACTGCTAAGTGTGCACTCAGACCATGGTTTTCCTTTATGGGGAGCAGTGGAGAAGAGAAAGAACCAGTAGTTCATGTAATTTAGTAGGAGCCTGAAAACCTCATTATGATGACAGTGGTTTATTGGAGGAATATTGCACAAAACTGGCAATACATCTTCACGTGATGGGGACGATATCCCTGTGTGGGAGACTTTTGTAGCTGGGAATTCAGGTACACAAAGCAGAGGATTTGGCCTTAGGACCACGGGGCTGAGAAGAGGGGCCAGAAGGGTGGGTAGGACTAATTGCTGACCTGGTTTTAGTTGTTTTCTCATGGTAGACAAAATTTATTTACGTATCACCATCCTATTGGTTAAAAAGGCTCTAAGTACCATTTGGTTCTTCCCCCCATTCTGTTTTCAAACCTGGAATGTATTCCATGGCTATGTCCTCCCAGCCCTACCCTGTAGCATTCTGTTTATATGATAATGGTGAAATATCAGTTTTTTCACAAGCTAAAAGCCAGATTTCTTTTCCATTCATCCATTATAGAGCAAGAATAAGAAAATGAATACTTTTATACCCATTATATGTATCAAGAGACTGAATCTACCTTTTTATCTCAAGAGCTAGAGATGACTGTACAGCTCATGAAATACAAAGCAATTTTGAGATACAACAGCAGCAGAAACAGTAGTAGCGTTTGGCACAATGTACCACACAGATGTGGTATCAAGAGATTGAATAGTAGAGGGAATTTCTATTTATCCATCCACCTCATTACTGTGTGGCTTTTACTTCTGATGCGGGAAAATAAAATCTTCTTTTACATGCTATTTTTTCCATGCATACTCAACTTAAACACTGTTGATTTATGAAGCCTATATCAGTGGCATAAAATATAACTATGTCACAGAATTTGGAGAGGTATGTTCAGACAAATATGCTGGAATACCTGAATCTGCAAATTAAGATGCGCTGTATAAAAATAATAAATGTATTGTTACCATAAATTAAAGCTGTAAAGATTTTTTTTTTTGTTACTTGTTAGCAAAGGGAGAGATCTCCCCAGTGTCAGGATTGAACTGCAGGGCACTAATAAAACATGACACAAATAACAAATAAATTTCCTCTGTATTGAATGGTTTGAGATTTATTGAGGTCTCTTATACCAAGATCCATTGAGAGTTGTATAATCTAATGTACAAAATTTACAGCTAGGAGATAAAATGTGGATAAAATAACCATTACCTTACAATATTATTTCAACTCTTGCATCTAATTGGAATATTGTTTAATACAAAACATGCAGCTTTGGTGGAGATAGACATTTAAACTGAGTGAAAGTCATGACAGTACTTTGAAACTGAATTACAAAAAGAAGAGAGAGTACATTAAGTTTTCCTGACATTTTACAAGCACATAGATTTACATATAGCTAGTGATCTACTCTCTTTAAGCTACATGGGCTTTTCAGTCATTTGTACACATGTATTTTTTTCCAGTTCTCAAGAGATTTCTTGCCCTTTTAACAAACAGTTTAGGCAACCTATCTTGGCTCATTTAAACTGCATTGAACAGTTCTTCAGTGGGAGACACAGCACAGAGGTACAGTAAGTTTTGTCATATTAAAATCTGGCCAAGTTCAGCTCTGAAAATAAATTCCAACCAACCTGACTGCATGGATACCAGTGTGAGTACAGACTGTAGCTCTGATTCTGTTTTCATTCATGATAGTGTCAGTTCAGAGATAAAAGAATGATGTCCATGTCATCTTGAATGTATGCCAGCGTGATGAAAAACAATTGGTTCTTTGGATCTGATTTTACCTCTGTTTGATTCTACGCTGATGAAACTGCACTGACATAAAAGCCTGGTCAGTCTCTATTTAAACAAGTATGCATAGAAACATAAATGACTTCACATTTTATTCTGCTTCTGTTGCATATTGCAGAACTTGCCAGGGCACATAGCACAGTTTTGAAAACTTCATTATCCTTTCATTTTGTCAGTTTAACTGAAAAATAAATAACTCCCTGTTCAATATGCATAACTTTTCAAGAAATTTCCCATAAGCAAAATTTGGATATGGAAGATTGCTACCAGCTAACCTGAGCCTTTTATTGTGAAAGTTATTCAGGAAAGTCCGAGATAGAAAAGATCTTTCTTTCTTGCAAATTTAAAGTGGGTGTCTCTATTGCCTGATGATTCTTATTTAAGGGGGTCCTGAAAAGCATTGTCACCCACTGAGGAGACCAATCTGCTTTCCCCTGCAACATGCAAACTTTTTGGAAAGAACACCACGCTAAGGTAAGACACTGAAAATCCAGGTCTTCCCTGAAAGCCCAAAGAGGCTGGATATTTGCAGTGACAGAGAAACTTCCCTGCATGCTCTTAGACCACCATTCAGACACAGTGCTCAACATTGATTTCCAGAAGGTGAGGAGCAAACAGATTCATAGATTTTCCAGATCCCCCGACAATTCTGTCCAGGTGGGTTAACAACATTAAATAGCTGTTTGCCTAGAGGTTTATTTATCATAAATTTGACCCATACTCTAGATTATTTAACAAAGAACTACCAGCAGCTGTCAGAGGTAATGGTGTGTTTAGTGTTTACCTTGAAGCCAGATGCAATCATTGACCTTGAGGTGAAAGGCTCAGTAAACCTCCTCCTAGGCCTCTGAGCCCTTCCAGTTACGAAGTTTAGGTAAGGAGTACCTTGCCAAGTTTCGTTACAGAAACTGCCCCAAAGATTTATTTGCTACTGCTTTCTCTGACTGTTTTTACCACCCCAGCTCTTCTCTGATGGGCTTAGGGAGCCTGCTGTTCTGAGTGCTATAAATTAGTATAAAATCTCCCATCTGCTCTTACGTTCAGACACTTTTTTTAGTTTATGAGTTTGCGTGTTGCTCAGCAGAGACCTGGTCCTATAACTATTGAAATGGTGGACTGGGGTGTTCCTCCTGGTTTTATCCCCAAAAAGCAGGCATGGAATGTAGACTGCTCTAGCCCAACCATACACAACACACCACCCTCAAAGTCCCTCTGGTGAGGTCAGAGGTACACAGAGCTTTTGGCCCAAAGGTTACCCTGTAGGGCTTTGGCAATGATCTAGTGTAATAGTGTGATGTGCATATTTCTGCCAAAGATAGCCATTTATCTTACAACTAACTGTCTGCTGCTTGCTTTTATCTGTTTGGTATATGACTGTCCCACGTGCAAAACAGCACAGGGACGTTTTGACAAATAACCTACCACAAAATCAACTCTCCACTTTTGAATGAAACAGTTTGCCCACAGCAGTCCCTGTGGAAGAGCCTAAATGGTGTCAGTCACATGTCAGGAGTAAGCTTTTGTACCTCAAGGGCAAGAATTTGGACTGGGACACAGGACAGACCATGATGGTTGATGAAAGTTAATGGTTTGGGCAACTGGGGTGCCTCCTGTCATTCATGATATTCCATTTTGCTGTATCTATTTTGTTTTACTTTTTAATTTATCTGTATTTAAAGTGGTTTTGATACTTACGCTTACCTGCCCATAAGTAGTGGTGTTTAGAGCTAACGAATACATGCTTTTTGAACTCCCTGGATGAAAGAAATTATGTAAGTGCGAATTATCCTCTTGTCTATCCTCTCAGAAGTCTAACCTACTTTGATGTGATTGTGATCCATGTCACTTGCAGTGTGTATTATAGGAGGGGTTCTCACAGAAGTGACTGTAAGTAAAGCTTTGAATAACGTAAAGTAACTCATGAATGTGTAAGTTCAAACACAGGACGGAAATTATTATTTTAGGCATGGTATCAGGATTTGGTTAAAGTATCTTTAGTTTTTAAATTACTTGCTTTCCATTTTCAGACATGAGCTAGCTTTCACATCCTCCTTGAATCATTTGAGTCCAGACCCTTAGGCTGGTATAAACTACCAGTACTTTGTCAATGGAGTTGTCTTGGTTGGTACTTAGCTGAGCACCTGGTCCAGTGAGTTGTGTTCACATAACATAGCCAGGGGCAATACTTCATTGAGATGGTCAGCAAAAGTAATGTTAATAAAAAGCTGCCAAATATGAAAGCTGAAATTTTTAAATTTTAGAGTCTTACTTACAGGGTAACTATATAGGTTAAGTAAACCATCTCTAGATGTATACCACCATTCACCTTTGACCTTTTCACTAAGAATGCTTTAAGGAACTGTTAGCAATTCCTTATAAATATATTGATATAAATATTGATATGGCTATTGCTCTGATGTAAACCTGAGAAGGGCTGAGAATAATACAGAGTTTAAGAAATAATTCCTGTTGTTTTACCTTTGCAGGTAAACCAGTTTGAGTCAGTAGTGTAAGCAGGTGAGCAGGTTTGTTCACAGACGGCTATCTGGATTCCTTTACTACACTCTATTTAGCCAGCTCTGGAGCGCCACATTGCTATGGGCTCCTCCCTGCAGGAATAATACTGATTTCTCTTGAGTGTTTTCTCCTAGGAGAAAACAACAACAAAAAAATCTTCCATTTTTCTAGTCCTGCAATGAATTGTTAATGGGGAACAGAGTTTAGAGGTTGGGAAAAAGAAGGAACAAAGAGGGAGGAAAGGAAGAGGGAGCTAAAAATTGAGACAATTTAAAGAATACAAGGGGAGAAGGATGGTTGTCAGAAGGATCTATGTCAGAAAGGCAGTTTTTCAGTTCCATCTCTCCTGAAAAGTTCACTGGCTTAGAGGAACAGAGGTCCCCATGAACTACCACCATAAAGCTTTCACAGGCGATGTGCACGATTTTTTTCTTTTCTAAAACCTCCAGAGCCTCAATTCAATCTCCCCAAACTCCTTCATGAGTACATAGTATTTCTATAGATAGTATGCCACATGCACCTTCCTACAAGCTCAGTTCTACATATCTCAACACAGGGAGCAAGAACAGCAGTTGGAACTAGAAGACCAAACCAAATTCAGTTGTTCCTTCTCACTCCCAGTTTCCAAACAGTAGCTGATTCACTGTCTGTCTTTTCATAATTATTTTTCAAAAAAGTTTCTCAAATAACCTTCCTTTGATGGAAATCATGAGCAGACAAAACATGCCTACAGGTTCAGCCATTTGCCCTATTTACTACTCTTTTCACCTACCCTCTTTACACCTTCATTCTAAATAAGAGGGACTTGCACTTCTTCCCTGTAAACTCAATAGCAAAACTGTAACAGGCTTCAATGGAACAAACACTTTCAATCATAACAGAATACTGATGATATTTACTATTTTATTAAACTGCTGTATTTTTTCCATCCCATAAGCATCCCCCCCCACTTTTGTTCTAACAAATGACTAAATTAATCTGTTTAATCTGTAATTAAACACAGTCTTAAACATGTAAATTCTTTCCCTTGATGATATTCCTACTTTTGAGTCTGATTTTCTTCACTGCCAAAACATCTTTATGCCAATGATGTTTTTTTCATTATCATTATATTTAGCCTTAGCTTGTACAAAAAGCACAGCAGCATCTCCTTCCAAAATCTGCTTTTAAGGAAAATAAGACTCAGCCAATAACAAGAATTACTTTTTTTTTTTTTTCAAAGCAGTTCATGAGAGGAGGAGGGGTAATTCTCCAGCATATTCTCAATTCTGATCACCATAAGAGGCATTTAAAGTGTTCAGCCCTTTGGTTTCAATGTATGCTGTAATGCTCTAATGAGTGCTCTTTGGTGCAGACTCTGAAATACAGGGTCTTTGGGAAAAAAAAAAAAAAAGTTCCTTCATGTGGAAATAATCCAAATTAAAAATAAAGGAGTCTGTAGCCTAGACAATACGTATTCCACCATAACACCCATTCCTTGGGCAAGTGAAGGCTTGTAGGATTACAATAGGTTACAGGCAGGAGGCTGTTCTGCAAGAAGCTTCATTTTGTGAGCATTACTCCTCTACTTCTGGCCATTTTTAGGCACAAGCTCCATCTAGGCTATCAGGACCTTTGGTCTAATTCATATACTCTTAAGAGCCATCCTACCACAAGAAAATATCAGTGATACAAATAACCTCAAACAGTGCTGCAGGTGCAGGGAACTGGGAGCATTTGGTATTTCTAAAAATCAGGCCACCTTTTCAGATGCTGACCAAAGAAGTAGTTAAAGTCTGAATGTGTAAAACCCTGTGCCACATCGCTCCATTATCTTCTCAGTGTTGTTACAGGGATGCAGTTAAAGCCCAAAAGGGCTTTTTATGAAAAAAGCTGACTGTACTTGATAGGCCTAATCCCCCTCTAGCTGAAATGGTATCACTGGCATCATTAGTGGGATTAAGCTCATGTTGCTCTGCATGGGCATATTTCGAATCTCTGCTAGCTAGCAGTGTTCTCAGACAAGCGATTAATAGTGCTAGCCATCCTGGTTATTATTAGGGCAAAGAGATTCTCCTTCTGATACTCCATTTAGGTTAAATGCATTCTCCTTCTGTTCAACTTGTCTGATACCATAATGTTAAGCCAAGAACTTATCTAAGTGAAAAGATTAAACATATCTCTGAGGAATGCACAACATCATTACAGCTGAATCATGAGGTTAAAGTGTTGCACTGAGGTTGCAGAATATCAGATAGAGGAGAGATTGAAAGGATAAATCCTTACTTATTTGGCATAGTTGCCCTATTCCACCTGCTAATGAAATTGGTATGTAAAGTGCATTGGGAAGGGGCTCTGGATGTTAGATGTTTCAGTACAAGTTACATTGCATTCTGCTATGGAAAATTATGGCTTATTGTAATCATTCTTTAGGCTTGTTTTTCACTTGGGATCAGAGGAATGTAATTCAAACATAAAGAGAGTTACCAATAATTCATTCTTAAAGAGCCCTATAAAGATATGTGGCCAATACTGTGGCCTCTTTCAGGAAAAATAATGGTCAGACATTTTACATGAAATTATAATTTCATTAATGTACCGATCGTTCCAAATGCTTTCAGACTTAAGTATGAATTAAACAGCATCATATTAATTTTAGAGCTGTAGATACAAACCTCATCACCTGCCATAGCATTACATTTTATCCACCTCTGGAAACAGACTTATGTTTATATATTCGATCATTAAAAGCCTGATGAAGGAAAGCACTTTATCACATGCTTAAGCAATTCAGTGGAACAGGGTCAAGGGTGGGTGCTAACCCTCTTCACCGATAAGCATTTCAAAAGCAAGCAGACCAATTTAAAAACAATTAAGAAGACACTGTAAGGTGAGACTGCATCAAAGAGTGCACTGTTACTGGATAGTATTAGGGACACAGGGATGTTTTTCAGCCTTTCCCATCAAGTTTGCGTGCATAAACTGAATATAATATTCCTTGAAGGCAACGCATTCTACAGATGGGAAACACAGCCTGGCATTGCCTTAAAATTCAGGGTGGTATTTTATTTAGTCTGTTGGAAAATAATGGTTTCTGCCGTATTTTGCATTATGTGAGGTTTATATGACAATGCTTATGTCTTAAAGCGCCAGAGGTGTCCAAAGGAGGGCTTTTAACCAACAGTCAGACCAAAGGTGTATTTGAAAAAGATCACTAAAATACTCTAATTTAGACATTAAGTATGTGTCTTAAGTGCTGTCCAGATGAAATTCATGTAACCTCATGGCTGCGGCCTTTGATTCTCTTAGAAGCAGATGAAGATTCAGTGAAACAACTGATAGCTATCTCAGCTATCTCTGGGTCCACATAAAAACTATCTTCCGTGATGGCTGCGCTTCTGATCTCATCATGTAGCTCTGCTAGGACGGTGGTTTTCAGGCATATCTGCCTTAAACAGGCTCTAAACACAGTCAAGGGCAGCAGGAGCCTAAATTCTACACCCACTTCTGCCATAGGTTAGTGCTAATCCCTGAAAAACAAGTAGTTCCCTAGACAGGAAGACTAATGAGCCTCATTTCCTGTATATCTACAGCTTGTGACTAATTGGATTTGGCTGTTGGGAAGGTAAAAGAGCCATCTGAAGTTTTCAGCTGTAGCTTCTCTATGGGCTTTCTTCTGAGTGAGTGGATTCTTGGATGTCTAATAAGCATTCACCTCTTCCTGCTTCCTCTTCCTCATTTCTCAAGGTACTTTTTCTTGTGCTTGCACACCTATTTTCGTACAAAGTTTAGGCATGCTGTTTATACATTCTACCTGTATCAAACTTGATTGTAATAGGACAGTAGGTCAGAATACTCGTAGTGTGAGTGTGGATGACGCAAGAACAGAAGTCTTGCTTCCATAAAAAAATCAGATTTTGGAGGGCAGCCTAAGTCTATGGAGAAAACTCATTGTCCCATTCCAAGAAGCAAGGAGTCAGGAGCTCAAAAAACATGCAAGTGAATTTTGGGCAAGCAACACTAGCATCATGATGTCTAAGAACTGGGGCTCAGATTTGCAGCATGTGGCATAACTGAAGAGATGAGGGGAGGGATTTCTACCTGAAAATTTGACAGTTTCTCAACATCCATTACTTGCAGAGTCTTCAACAGCACTTGGGCTCAAGTGCTGCCTTATTATGCTGTTTATTCCTCAGGGAATATGTTTCATCAAATATAAATCACCATTCCTGCCTGAAAACTAGAAGAGTGGCAAGAGACTACTGCCTTCACCTCGTACCACTCAGGAACCATCAGACAGCTGCTGACGTGACTTTACAGAGGGGTGTGCAGAAGGCCATGGAGGGGAAGATTTTCCTTTCCTTCTCTTTCTCTAGTTCTCCTAAACTTAACTTTTCTCAGGTCAGCTCCCAAGCAGCCTCCTCCTTCCTCCTCCCCTCTCAGTGAATTATTCACCCTTCCTGTGCCTTAGGTTCCTCTTCTGCACAAGGAAGTCAGTGTTACACTAACATAAACAACACCTGCAGCTGTCCTGATGGGAACCAGAAAACTCCAGGGTGTTTTATTAGCCGTATTTTATAGATGGGAAAATTAAGATTGAGAGAATTTAAGTGACTTGGTCTGACAGGAATCGTGGTTCAATGACTTCATATGAGCCTTACACAACAGCACACATCAAGATACAAGGGTTTGTGTAACTGGGTTAGAGAAAAGCAAGAGCGACTTCTGTTGGTAGGGCTGTCACTTGCTTAACAGGTTAGTCTAATTCTGAAACAAACTACCTACTTAAATTCCCTTAGCAACCCCTATTTACTGTGATCTGGAAAGTGCAACACAACTTACTGCTAGCTGGCAGAATGGGTTGGGAGTGTGTCTTAAGTTCAGAGATTACTGAAAGTATTTTAGGGACTCTTATGTGTATTGATGAGTGAGGAAAGAGGCAGCAGAGAGAGAAAGGAGGGGAAGAACACAAGATCCTTCAAAAAATGTCTTTTACTGGAGATTTTTAGAGTGCAGAGAGAGAGAAATGTTTGGAGATTTCTGGAGATTTTTGTCCCCGGAAAATCAGAGGTGAATCAAACAAGTACGTTCATTCATTTTTAAGGATGAAAACTACCAGCCAAAAATATCCATGAAAAGAAGCAAATGAATAAATGCAAGTAAAATATTCCTAAGCCAGCACAACTCCTGAAACATCAGTTTAATATGTTCTACATGTGAAATATTTATATACGTTCAACGTCAGGTGAAATTTCAAAATGGTTGTCTTATGTAACCACAAGATTTCATTGACAAGTCTGAAGGTGACAAAAGCATGAATGAATGTGGTGAGCTCTTTATGCATGAAAGAAACAAGGCCAACAAAGGCCTAAAAAATAACTTTGTTTTTCAGCACCCAAGGCAGTAGAGTACCTAACTGCATATTTTTTGAGTGCTGGGTTTGCATTACTGCAAACATTTACAGCCTTATATTAAATTCCAAAAGTGAGTCAGGGATTTGCTTCTTTGCATTTTGTAGCCGTAATTGAAGAGGCAGAGAAAGAATTATTTATCAGAGAAAACAAAAATACTACTTTATTAAGACTATAGCCACAAGTGAACTTGGGAAACAAAGCAAGTAGGAAATATGGATATTTTGGTAGAAAATAAAACACATCAGGCATGACAAAAGTCACAGCAACTTAATGTGGACCCACCTAGTTGCTTAATAAGTTAAAGATGTGTGTGTATAAACATACACAAACTGGAGAGATACAAGTGTATATAGACGCTGATTTAGAGAGATCTGTGCAGGCTTCTTTGTTTATTATTGTTGTTGTTATTATTATTGGTTTTGTAGATGTTATTGGTTTTTGGTTGGTTGGTTGGTTGTTTTTTTAAGGAGAATTCTGCCCAACGTACTTTCCTGTTTCTACTCATCACAACATGAAATAGAGGTTGGTATAGCCGAAGCTGAAGTGAACACAACAATTCATTGCAATTGCAGTTGCTAAGTGTTTGGTAAGCAGGTCTATAGGACCCACGCTGCCCGTTCCTGAGGCCAATCTCCCCTCCATTGCTGTCTGCCAGGATACATAATCCCATTCATAACACTTACCGACATCTCCTGTATGTGCATTCAGTCCTGGACTTCCAGTGCTTTATTTCCTACACTGGTTGGAAACTTGATTGTAAGCCTGAACAGTGATTTGCAGCCAAATTATGCCACTTAGTCTTCTATCTACATTGTCTTTCTGCTTTTGTGGATTGCACTTCCTTTCATGATTATGAAGAGCAATGAGATCCTTCTTAGACTTTATTCTGCTAGGCTAAGCCAACCGAGCCTTTTCATGCTTGTATGAAAACTTCTCAGCCTTTTGGTGACCTAAACAGTTTTCTTTTTCCCTTTTATATGTCCCAGCTTCAGTTCATCTTCTTGAATAAGACACTTACTACATAAACAACATCACTCCGTTAGTGACCTGTGCCTTGAACGATGGCTCCACGACATTCCCTGCCTCCACTGCACATACCCTCCCAACACATCTGTATACGACACCTGCCTTCCTCTAGTTGGAAAGCACTAGTTCTCAACATCATCTGTGGATTAATTATGGGAGGCAGATCTTCCCCTTATTTCCGAGTGCCAACACCAGCGTGACAGTGGGTACATATACACAACCCAAACACGCATATTATCACTTATTACAATATGTTATATCAGCCAATGGTGCTTTGATACAATTAAAAATAAGGGAAAATAAATCTCTACTGTTCAGATGGATATAAAATATTCAACCTGTAATACCCATGTGTTATTAGAGGCAGTGCTATTGGGCAGCTTTAGATATCAAATTGGTCTCCAATCAGCATTTTCTCTTCTATTTTTTTTCGCATTAGGGACCAGCAGGAAACCCATGAATGGCAGCTAAGCAATGAGATAAATAAAAACACTTGAAAGCAAAAATCATCAAGTCAATAATTATGCTGTTCCTATTATTAAGGGAAAGCATAAGTGTTGTATAAATGAGCCTTACGGTTTTGTATGCCGGTTCATAAATATGTAGTTCTGCAGAGAGAAATCAAAACTAGGTGATTCGCTGCAACATATATAATTACAGAATACATCTGGAAATACTTTCTTCCTCCCTCCTTGACAAAAATTCTGTTCTCTTCCATACCTACATAATTTTTGTCACACCAGAGAACTTTTCAGTGTAGCAAATATGAACCCTAAGAGTTACAAAAATGAAATATGCAAAAGAGAGAAGAATAGAAGTTAACTCTGTAATGTTGATTGTACTAATTCCTTCTGTAGCTAAAAGTTGGAGCAGGAATAATTCAACTTGTAATTATCAGGTTGAAAATTGATAAGCACGCTGCAGGAGCTTGGAAAAAGAGGGAGGAGGAAGTTAGAAATCAAAGTATCCCTAAAATATAACCTAATACTTAGAACATTATATATTTTAATATGAAAATGGATCAGCTTCATTTTCATGCAAAATTGAAATTTCCTGAATATATCTTAAAAATGGAAATAAAACCAACCACTACCAGCAGAACACTAACGTTCAACAATGAACACTGGATGTTAAGGAGAAAAATAATACCTAATACATGCAAACAATCTAAGACAAATGTGTGCCTTGCTCTAAAGCTCACTGAAGTTGCTACAAGGGATACACTATATCAACCTGGAAGGACTTTGGATTAGTCCCAGTTGGTACTGGAGCAAAGGGAGCCTTGCAGAAAATGTCAAGAGCTTGAGCGTCTGCATCTTTCCGAAAATATTAGCCAAGAAGGGCATTCACATGCTAAAGGTGCAGTAAATTGCTTCTTGCGGTGATCCTTTTTCAAAAGGTGTTTAAGACCTTCGCTGCTTTTTCTGCTAAGGTGTTGAAAATATATTTTCTACCTACAACAAAACAATCAGTGTTCCCACTGGCCAAAAGCATGATTTAAGTGCTGGGGAAGTACTTGGTCTTTCTTCCCCCACTACACTTCATCAGATGGGTCATTCGTACTACTGCAATTCAGACCCATGGGATGTCCTCTAAAAGCAGGCAGGAAGGATGAAAGCTCCATAACATGTAGTAAGGTTAACGGCCTCCTCATGTATTTTGGGCTATTCAGTGGACTGCCACTGAGCTTCTGCTATCTAAAAAGACTTCACTAGCCTTCAGGTTGGTTTTGGGGGGTTTTGTTTGTTTGTTTGTTTGTTGTTGTTTGTTTGTTTTGGTTTGTTTTGGTTTGGTTTGGTTTTGTTTTGTTTTGGTTGTTTTTTTTTTTTCCCCATTCCTCCATTTCAAGTGCAAAGTCTCTATAGCAACTGTTTTGCATCTTGACATATCTGAAGGATAGGGACAAAAGAGATACAGTTTATTTCAAGAGATGCTTTCCTTCCCAAGTTAACTTCTTAAAAAGCATGTGTGCAACTTATGTATATACTTGTATATACTAAAATGTCCAGAATTCACTTTGATTCCTGTGACCTCATACAAAAAAACTATGACTAAGTGCCTTATCTGAGATTCCTGACAGGACCTGGCTTAGCAAGTGCTGTGCTCCCACCTTCTGGAAAGTTGAACTCCAAAGTTTGGACCCAAAATAATCCAAATGAATAGTCATGTTTATCCTTCAAACTGCATGTTACCCAGGAGCATGCTGGCAACGTGCACAAGATTTTAGCCCAAGGCTTCTCAGAGGTAAAGTATTTTTCTTTTACATGTGGCAGCACTGCGCTGAAGTCTTTACCATTCATCGCCCACAATGAGAAACAAAGATAGTGAACAACAACTTTGAAATTAATATACAATAACAATAAATCACTTAAAGTACTTAATTAAAAGGCATTTTGTGTCTATTTTGTAATGAAAAAATATTCAGACAAAAGATTTCTCTCTTACAAAAACACTGTTCCAAAAAGTTGCTATTTTGCCCTCACCTTGGCAGTGTTTACTTTTCAGTTGCAACTCCGAAAATTAGCAAGTACGTGCCTTTTGCCTTTTAGGCTAATTTAATTAAAAGCGATACTAGATTTTATTATACCTCCTTAAAATACTGTTGCAAGAAACTGCCTGGGGAACCACTCCCCAGCTGCTTTAGAACAATGCATAATTCTGTTTAACTTCCCAAGCAGTGAACAATGCTGGTTTATCATAACTACTTGGAAGACTGCCATGCCACAACCTAATGCTTCTTTTCTTTATTATTGTAATTTCTTACTTCTTAAACTCAGAGAATGGATACTCAATGGACTGAAGATAATATTTTGTGTGATTCTGACACCTTCGAGAAAACCAAGCTTCACTGTTTGCTTGTCGCTCATGAAACACAAAAAACTCAGGAATTACATACACACTCCAATAACTGTGCAGTGCCTTTGGATGTAAGTATCTGATATATACAGCTGTATAACGGTTATTATGAAGATGCTTTGAAGAGAGAAAGTATGGTGTGTGCAGCTAGAACACCATGTTTTGTGGGTCTGCAAGAGTACATGCACTCTCCAAAATCACACATACCATTTTGTTAAGTTCAACATTTATAATCACGTATTTCAGAAGTAGTTCAGCTTGCAAATTACATGTGGAGTTTAACTACAGCAGTAACTTAAAATGAGCGTAAAATTCAGGATGAATACATACAGGTCAATTTTGACAATAAGGCAGATTTCTAGTGCCTGAAATGTTTATTTGCATATCAAAGTTTACAGAAAAGAAAAACAATTGCTCTAGCTGGAACTAGTGATAAACTACCTTGTGATCTTAATTTCATTAAAATACAGTCCATGTGTCATAATATTCATGTAAGTTTGCTTTCATTCTGTTAAGCAGCACTGCAAGCATTCAATCCCTTATGGGGAAAAATACCTGATTTATTTGTAGACAGAGGATTGTAGGGAACATCTCAACAATGTCAAGACTGACTTTCATTGCCAGACAGAAAAGCACTGCCACACACACTGGCCAGCATCACACTTGACCCACTCGAGAAGGTTTTATTTCACCACAAGCAGACAAGAATGGGTTGAGTAGGAAACCATGTGAGCGGGGAAACGTACTCAGCACAGATCCTTGCCTGGCTTAGGAAACTGTGGGTACTCAAACCCTCTCAGGACCCAGTCTGCTGTATTTTCAAGAACAGTAGCAATGTAAATTCACGGCTAAGTTCAACTACTTCTTGGATAATTCATCCACTAAATGACAAGGATATTCATGCTAAGAGAAACAATACTGAAATGGATGAAAAGATTTCTGCTTTGGGTGGAATGGAACATCTGCAGTTTAAATAATTATTTTCTTTTTACAGGAGTCTGATTCACTCCAGTATTTGAATACCAGAAGGGTTTGGGTTTGGCTTTTTGGGGACTTTTTTAAAAAACAAAACAAACCTAGTTTCACAATAATATCAATGATGACAAAATATAATACCGCAGATCTAGAGAAACACTGAAATTAATTAGGTTCCTTGTTCTTTTCTTTTTTATCTTTGATATTCATTTGTCTCTGTGAGTAAGAAAATCCATAGGAGAATCAGACTCAGGTACTTCTATTCATTTCAACTGAAAAAAAAAAAAAAACAACAAACCCAGAGATGATGAGCATCATTGTTGCTGATGAAAAATCTTTTCCCTTTAACAAACAAAGACCACAGAGTCTTGTGGTCTACATTAATCTTTACTCAGTCAAAATTCTTATTAAAGAAAATAGGAATTTTGCCTAAGAAAAGAGAGAAAGCTCTTTCACCAAAACTACAGTATTTTACAAAAATGTTTCAAAACCTGCATTTGTAACAGGGTCATCTACAAGCAGCTCTGGAATAGATATGCTAGTTTTCCATAATAGTATCACAGCCAATATTTGTACAAATGTAGACATGAATCAGGTTAAAATTACCCTCAAGTTGACTTTAAAATTCTGGAATCAATATTTAGGTTAGCAATCAATTGAGTTAAATTACTTTAATTAATTAATTACATTAAATGGATTTAGCTTAAACTTCAGAAGAAACAAAAGAAGAGGATCTTTGCAGGCAAGGCATGTCTGCTCTTCGGATTTTCTATTGTCTTTTTCTGTGGTTTTAAATTACGACATAGCTTGTTGTCATGGTTTAACCCCAGCTGGCAACTAAGCACCACACAGCCACTCACTCACTCCCCGCCACCCCCCGGTGGGATGGGGTAGTGAATTAGAAGAGTAAAAGTACTAAAACTAGTGGGTTGAGATAAAGACAGTTTAATAGGTAAAGAAAAAGCCACACTCACAGACAAAGCAAAACAAGGGATTCGTTCACCGCTGCCAACAGACAGGCAGGTGTTCAGCCATCTCCAGGAAAACCAGGCTCCATCACATGTAATAGTGGGAAGACAAATGCCGTCAGTACAAAAGTCCTCCCCTTCCTTCTTCTTCCCCAGCTTTATATGCTGACCATGATGCCATATGGTGTGGAACATCCTTTTGGTCAGCTGGGTTCAGCTGTCCCCGCCGTGCCCCTTGTCAACTTCTTCTGTGCTTGGCACTGCGTGACAAGCTGTGAACTCGTTGCTGCTGACCAACAACTAAAATATCAGTGCATTATCAACATTATTCTCACACTAAATACAAGACACAGCACCTTACCAGCTACTAGGAAGAAAATTAACCTATCCCAGACAAAACCAGGACACTTGTCATGCCTGAATCTCTCCGGTTCGCCTATATCGTAACTAGGATACATCTAACAATTACAGAAAAGTTCAAAGACAAGTTTTTGGTTTTTTTCACCTCAGTGATTCCTTCCATGGCTCGCAGTAAATTCCCTAATCTAAGCCTATGTATTTGTTTAAAAAGGAAAAGTTACACCACCAACAATAACCCAACCTTTCAAAAAGTGCTGCAAAATTTAGTTAACGTTTAAACATGCTCAGTGATCCTTAGGTGGCAGACAGGCTAAGTCCAGTGTGACTGTTACACCTTGGAGAGGTGCACAACCACGGAAATAAAATTCCCTTTGTAGCATACCTGATAAATTAGTCTGAGAAAAATGGAGACATGGAGCTCAGATACCATTCAGTTTCTCTAGCTGGGCTATAAAGGCCTTTGTGTATGTGTGTATGCATTCAAACACCAAGGTATATACTGCTGTTATTCTTATTATTCCCGCGTATTTTTCTTTTAGTGAGCAGGTTCCAGCAATCAGATGGATTAATGACATGTTGCTTCATAACAAGTCAAGTGTTCCTCCTCATGAAAAGATAAAAATAAAATAAAACACTTCACTAACAAGATTCATTAAAAAAAGAAAGCAGCCTGATTCAAATCGAGATCCAGCCGAGCGCACCTGCTGTACAGCCTGCCTCCTAGCTCCAGATGTGGATGGTGAGGAGGGGTAAAGAGCTGGATGCAATCCAGCAGTGCTTACCCACACACAATGTGTTATCCTTTGGAGAACACGCTAGGGTGCAGAACAAATCCCCACAAAAGACTTTATGCAATTTCCATGCTAACTTTTGTTTCCTAAATCACAAAAGGGGTCTTGCTGTCAGGCAAATGCAAAATTAACCAATGCATTTTTCAGGCTTTCCCATGTTGTTATTTCTTCCCTCCTCTCTCATCCCCCAATGTAACCTGCTAGAAATAGTAAAAGCACAAAGTGCGTAAACACCAAGCTAAATATCTGAACCTGATAAGTGGTAAGAATCTTCAGGTCCAATTAGTGAACCCTGGGGATGCTCATCCCTTAGTTCAAACCTTCAGCAGCTCCTAGACTCAACGTCCAAAACACTATCAGTCGCAAGCCTCTTTTAGCCAGTGTACCGTGACATGGTAGAGTATTTTAGCATCTGTAGGGCATTACCATTGCTTCTTTTACACCTGTCAAACCCACTCAAACCTTTACCATGATCATCACTAGTGACATAAAAAACATGTGAAATGGCTTCAGAAAACTGGTAGACACAGACAAGTGGCACAGGTATTTTTTCCCTAAAGCAACACATGCAGATCTGCTACAGGGCTTACTATTTATGTTTTTCTTCTGTTTGTCTTGTAATATGGCTATTTGCAATGTTTCTGTCATATGTTGCAATACAGGCAACTGAATGTCATGCTCCTACTGAAACTGCAAAAGCTTTGATTTCTCTGAGCCTGGCTTTAGGTACCATGTACTCTTTGTATTCTCTTATCCTACTGATTTTAGTTCTGAGCTGGTGCATTTCTAGATGTCATGGCACACTTTGTAGTGCCAGTGTTGTGAATAAAGAAGTACTCGATGACAGGTGGGCTAACTAACATGCATTCAACACCACAAGTACCAGTTATTTTTCCATACTCTGTTTCTCAAAAAAGATTGCTCTGATGGTTCTTAGCAAGTATTAGGGCTGGGATTGAATACTGTGATGAGACTTTAATCTTAGAAATGACAAATCAAGAAGTCCTAAAATAAAAAAGGTTGGAAGAGACTGAAATGGATCTTTCTAAGCCTGTCAGGTTGCTAGAGCTCGCTAACACTAACTCATCTGCCTTGGAGCACTTCAGGAGATATAGATACATTTATTTTTTTTTTTTTTAGTGTGAGACTTTTGAAGTTATCCTATAAGTCACAGTCATTGCTGTTTCATGAGTTAGAGACAGATTCTGGGCTGCTTAATCACAAATTCATTAATCTCAGTAGTCCTCTTAAATCACATGTCAAGTAAGAGAAAAGATTTTGTGAACGCCCTACGTAATAAGGTACAGAGATCTTTTTGTGGGGCAAGATGAGGAAATGACAGCTTCTCTCCCTACCAAACTTGCAAGTAAAGTGCAGGATACCATGCCAGGCACAGACAAGTATGGCACTAGTGGCACTCAAGCTGAATGCTGTGCTGAGCAGCCACGTCTTCAGATGTTTTGTGAGGAGGAAAGGAATTTGGCATGTGTGAAGAGAGAAGCTGTTCCAGCCATGAGAGGCAGTGTGAAAGGCTGGATGAGGTGACAAAGAAAGCAGTCAGATAGGAAATGAAGGCAAACTGGTGTGAAAGGGAGGAGAGCAGAACTGAGGAAGAGAGGGCACAGCAAGCCCTAGCTGCAGCCTGTTCTACGTGACCAGTCCACAGGAATGTAACTGAGGAATGACTGAGAAAAGTATCTGCTGCAATCCACACACAGTTAGAACCTGGGACCCAGCTTCATTGAAATTACTGCTTTTCCTTCAGCCCACACATATTGATGAAGATTTCTTTTCTCTATTAAGTCATAGCAGGCCTCAGCCTAAATAATGCCACTATTGAACCCATGACCTTTTAAGCCATGCTGTTGGGTGGGGGGCTGCAGTAACGTGAAGCAGAGCTAACATCGAACCAGCAGGGTACAATGACCCTATTATTGAGTTTGCTTACACTTGTCCGACATTGGGTAAAATCCCCTGAACAATGTCAAGACCTTTTAAATGGCAAGTCTTCCTGGGTCTGGGCACTTGTACCGGCAAGCTCCTAAAAGAGCAGCAGGGTCTGGACTGCAAAGAGCAATTGCAGGCTGTTTACAGAGGAAAGCAAGCAGGGGCAAATGAAAAGAAGAAAAATGTGTCTGGGAAAAGACATTTTTGCAGCAATCTGTGAGATTTTGCGTGGTAATTAACTAAGGAATCATGCAATTGTTGCAAACAATCGACTTGAGGCTTCCCTCTGGGTTGAGAGCTGCATTTTGTATTTACAATCTACCTTGGGGGAGGTGGACCAGATTGAAAGCAGTGACATTGAGGAGCATTTATTAAAAAATCACTTTTAAAGTGGAGGGCAAATAGCCAGTGAAATCTGGCTCATGAATTTAGTATGGTTTTGTTAGCATATGGTTCCACTCAGGGGACATAACAGAGGCATTTTTGTTACATATGTACATATGACTGGCAAGGAAGCTGTAATGAGAAGACTGAAGCAAAAATAGATGTTTCTTGTAAATACATTTGAGCAGGAGAAATTAAGCAACACTGAAACTGTTCAAACGTTCATTAGTGATAATACTACTTCTTGTGACTTTCAAGCTGCACCTTGCAGGGTGAATGCTCTGAATTCCCCCTAGCAGAAACAAGATTACATAAACAAACAAATGAGCAAATGCATGAATAGAACTTTCTCTTTTGTTGAAGTCATTTGTGCAAAATATTATTAATTGCAAGTCAAGGCTTTGGGAAAAAAATCATCCACCAAAAATGGTTGCATACGGATGGACTCATCCAATGCCCGTGCTCCAAAACTCCCACAGACTTCATAGGGTGCCCATCCCCAATCTGTTGCATCCTTTTTGTTCTTCAGTCAGAGTCCACTATTTTAACAACTTAACTGAGAGTCACAGAAAACTCATGAGCTGCAAACAGAGAAGGAATAGGAAAGAGATGTCCCTTCTGAACTGTTCCTAGCATTGCCATTCTACCCTTGGGGAAGGTATTAGGAAGAACAAAAATTTTCAGCAAATGAGTTCTTTTGCACTAATTCCCTAGAAGTATATAATACTCCAAGGGTGCTAGAAGATCTTCTCCTAGGTTCTTTACTTTTGGTAGCTGCAGTAAGTTCCTTGCAGACAAGTCTCTACTATTCACCACATGCTGTGGACATGCACACTGGTTTGGCAGATTATAGGACTGCTTTAACTGCAGCACACAAGCCAGCTGAGCTTGATATTTGCAGAAGCACTACAATGATCAGGAATTATTCCACTTCTTCTGATATATCTTGTATTGCTGGATGAAAAGTCCAAAAATGTCACATATAAATCCACAACATATACAGGCAAAATGATACAACTATTATACCTGTCTCCTGCAGTCACATTTTACTTTCCTCCTTATTATATCTTTTGTGAACTCATATGGAACCAGAACTCATACCACACTTGAGAGAAGTATTTCAGAAATATGAAGTTGAACATTACACCATCCCTTCACAATATGATACTTTTAAATCTCAAATCGAAGATGGAAATTTAAGGGGAAGGAAAGCTAGAACCAGTGATTCTTCCATGTGTGAAGCAAGATCTAATACCTGATTTGATAGCTAATTGCCTCCTGAAAGCAACCACCGTGTGCGACCGGAAATTCAGGCCACAGAAAATTACAGCACCAAAGACAAGCCTCACCAATTATTGCTTACAAAATATTTCCATTATAAGCATGTTATCAAGTAATCAGAACATTCTTAAAGACTAGGAAAAGGAAAGAAAGAGGGAAGAGGTGAGGGCATGGGAGTGGCGAAAGATGAGTTATCCTTGGGCAGAATATTTTTAAACAGTTCTGCGCTCAGAGACTTTTTAAGAATTCTCTTTAGCTCTTTTAGAGGTTCCAAGTAATTCTCAAAATTTCATTTGTACTGCCTTATTTATATTTTATTATTTGGTTCTCTTTAGTAAAATTTAGAAGCAAATTCAGACTGATGTAACTACTGGTGGCCTTTAGCTTATGGCCCCTTCTTTTTGTTCTTACATTTGGTCTCTACATTTATCAAATGCTGCTACATCTGATGATCAAATATTTGAGTAGGATCACTATCCATTATTTTACAGCTTTGTGGCTGACATTCACTTAAAAAACTACGGGGTGGAAGGCAGAAATGTAATCTTTTTTGCAGAGCTCCCAGCAAATAGGCATTAATCTAATTTGACGATCCCATTTTTTAAGTCAAGATCTACTTTTAATTCTAGGCACACAGATGCAAAATGTTCTCAACAACAAGTCTGATGATTCTTGTAGGATGTCCACTAAGAAGCCATGAGTCTCCTAAAAAAGTATTCATTATTCAGTAGTATTAACTGAGATTCATCACCTGTCTGCTGCATTGCCTGTGCACAGTTCATTTTGCAGAGCTTTGAATTTCCAATTGCTTTTACAAAACACAAGTCATAGTGTCCATTTCAGTTTCTTGGTTGGCCAAGTATAGCCTTTGAAAGAATCAGTTTGAGCAAACCCTAATGACTGAGTGTAAAAAGAAAAAAAAATGCACCTTCCAGTGATCATTTTGCAATAGAGATTTAATATTCATTGTTGTGAATAATATTCTTATTTTGGAAGATGGAATACATACCACACACACAAAAAAAGTATCAATAGAGTAAAAAAGAATTTGCTTAAAGATCACAGTAAACACTAATAGACTGTCATCTTTGTGTGTAATGACCCAGCTGTCATTATTGCTATGGCTGCAAATTCTGCTTGCCTGCTGGGCTGCAGAATGATGTTGTATCGCTCGGATATCAAGAGCCTGATACTGCTGGTAATCGGCGTGGCTGGGAGTGTGCTGCACACCGCAGAGTGTGGCTGCCCCGCTCAGCTGGGGTCTAACTGGCCCTAGTGAACAACTGCAACGCAGCAGGAGGAGGAGAGGCATCTTTCTTTGGGAAGGCAGGTACCTTGTGAGGATTTGGGGTCTGCTCAAATCCTGTCAGAGGGACCTTCCTGTTCACTGGGAATTTGCATCTGAAAGCCCTTTGTGGGCAGCTGGAGCGGCTGTGTGAGGGGGAAGCAGAGGCCTCAGGGCCCAACACCACCCGCTGCACCACAGCTCGCAGGTCTCGCTCCTCTGAGGTCAGTAGTGTGCAGGACTTCTTTTAGAGTTGTGCAACTGCAACTCTGGTGTGACACGGGCTGTAGTGTGAAATTCAGCTGTACATAAGAATTTCAGGACAAACTACAGCAACTTCCTCTTCTCCTCTCCTCTTTTTTCCTCTTCAAAATGGCGTTTTCATTTCAATGCCACTGAAACTTGTAGCTAGTGTTTGGCAGAATCTATTTTATTAAACGAGTAGCCTTACATCTCAAACAAGTCCTAAAATAGGTCCAATCTTTATGGAAGTTCAGAACAAAATGTGTAAACTTAAGGAGAAGGGGGTTCAGAAGGAAAGCCTGAGAAGAGAGAGTGAACAAAAATGCGTAGTTTCATAGCCATGGTGAAAACACTCCACAAATAAGTGCAACATAGGCAACTGTACTCCCACGCCTGTCACTTACATACTTAGAGCATTAAATAAAATAAGATCCACTGATATTATGGTCTTCTAAAGAATTAACTTCTGCTACACTTATAATGCTTGGTCAGAGCTATCCTTAGTATAAGTGGGCCTGGACTTCACTGCTTTTGACCTTTCCTGGTTGGAAAAAGTTTTCTTAGAAGTCAACTTAGAAGTTGTGCATCTTGAATACTTGCTGACAGGAAATTTTAAATTTCCACCAGCAAATGTGTTTGCTTGTCCATCCAATTAGT